>CAIGQV010019950.1:5522963-5599553 GCA_903798115.1 Danio jaintianensis | reverse complement strand
AAATAGTATTGAAATGAAACAAATTTAAAAATACAAAACCATTTTATCGTTGTAAATATTGGTGTACGTATTACGCGCGTGTCAAATAGTACTGACATAAAAACTAATTAAAAAAAACAAAACAACGACCCTGCTTGCCATAATGTTATAATAATAAATATTGGTGTACGTGATACGCGCGTCAAATAGTATTGAAATAAAAACAATTTTGAAATACAAAACCATGTTATCGTAATAAATATTAGTGTACGTATTATGCACGTCAAATAGTACTGACATAAAAACTAATTTAAAAAAACAAAACGACCCTGCTTGCCATCACGTTGTTGTAAGAAATATTTGTGTACGTACTACGCGCATGTCCTCCTCTGCGACTCTCGCTGTCCTGTCGTCCTGTAGACCTCACTAAAACACAAACGCTCTTGAGCTCCAGCTTCCCCTCATTGTTTTCTCTCTCTCTTTCTTTTGACTGGAGCCTGGAGAGAGTCGAGCCGCCAGCTGCCCAGAGCACTTCAGCCGAGGGCTTTCCTCCAGAGAGAACAATGGAAAATATTCCCACACCATCACTGCTCCAGTGAACCGACAGAGCAGGAGGGATCGATGGAGCAACTGATAAACAAAATGGAGAAGGACAAAAGTGTGAACAAGTTAAAGGAGTTAAAAGTTAAAGTTTTCCACTCTTTTTTGGAAAATAGGCTAATTTTACAACTTCCCTAGATTTAAAGAGTTGAGTTTTACTATTTATAAATCAATTCAGCCATACTTCGGGTCTGGCGGGAGCACTAGCTTAGCTTAGCATAGATCATTGAATCGGATTAGACCATTAGCATCACACTCAGAAATGACCAAAGAGTTTTGATAACTTTCCTATAATCACCTTGCCCAAAAGTGACATTCCCTTCTAACTTATTTTCCCTATTTTCAAATAAATTTTGGAACAGCTTTTAGCACATTGCTAACATGATTTATCAAGTTATTAACATGTTTTAGCACACTGCTAACATGACGTAAAAGAACAGCTCATTTTACAACTTCCCTAGAGTTAAAGAGTTGAGTTTTACTCTTTTTGAATCCATTCAGCCGGTCTGGCGGGAGCACTTTTAGCTTAGCTTAGCATAGATCATTGAATCGGATTAGACCATTAGCATATCACTCAAAAATTATATTACACAGCACCTGAAAATAGTAATGTGCCTGCTGTAGCTATGGTATGGCAGCAAGGTTTCTTGATTATTACGCCAGAATGACAGTATAGTTCCTATAGCCATATCAGCCTAGAATTCCGTCAGTCTTACTACACGATGTAACTACAGCAGAGTCGAGCTTTAAATAGGAAACTATCAAAGCTCTTTGGTCATTTTTGAGCAAGATGCTATTGGTCTAATCTGATTCAATGATCTATGCTAAGCTAAGCTGAAAGTGCTCCTGCCAAATACTGAGATCAGCTGAATGGATTCAAAAAGGATAAAACATAACTGTTTAAGTCTAGGGGAGTTGTAAAATTAGCCCTTTTTTAGATGGAGTGCAGTGCTTGCAAGTTCAATGCCCCCTCAATGCATTTGTAAATATGTTTTGAGTATGTTAATGTGGTTGCTAGGTGATTGTGTCAAAAGAGCTCGTAATCTTGATCAGATTACAAGCCAAGACACATCGCTGTTTCCACTTGGTGATAATACGTGTTCAAATGTATCTCTTCTGAAATATATAAAAGAGGATGTGAATGACAATCAAGATTCTAATCATAATCTGGGTTTGTTGTTAAAAACAACAACAAAGCATAGGAACACATTGTTTAGTTGTGCTTTCTCACAACACATCCCATAATGATCATGATAGATCGGCAGATGGAGAATAGGTGGCTTTTTTACTGGCTTTTCAATTGCATTTGACCAGCAAATCTGATTAAATCTGTTTTCTATCTAACTCTGGAAGTAGTTAAAGTTTACATGCTGTAAACGCCCCTGGTTCAGCTGTATTCTAGCATTGTTAAAATGTGTGAAAATGCATCTTAAAGGGATAATTCACCCAAAAATAAAATCTCAGGCCCGTAGCCAGCCTGGTGAAAGGGGTGGTTCTTTTTCCAAAAAGAAAACCTTTTTGCAGTTATTCACTTCATTTTCTATTTAATTATGAGGTTTAAATACTGCATTTAGAGACATTTTAAGCACTATTTTTAGCTGAATTAGCTTGTCGGATGGTCATCATAACCACACTTTTTGATGTACTAAAAATATTTCCTAAAGATTTAGAATAAAGAAATATGAAGAAAAAAATACTTATTTTTAAAATACAAATTTATTACATCGTATATCATTAGAAAATGAGCCTAATGTCATTTATTAGGCAAATAACAAACTGGCCAGCACATTCAACTTTCCTATGTCAGAATTTGTCCATTTGAATATTGAATAATTAAAACATAATAATAATAATAATAATAATAATAATAATAATAATAATAATGTAAATCTTGACAATTTTTCTAGCCTCTCTTGTAAAAATAGTACATTTAAATTATATATAATATTAAATTCATGGATAACAACAATAGCCAAATTATTGTTACAATTAACTTTAATATGGTTCGCTTTTGGTGCTTCACACATTTTTATTGGTCATTTTTTCTTTCAAGAATAAGGCCCAAAAGTTCATTGTAAAATGTTTTCTCTATTTAACAACAATACATTAGGTCAGTGGTGAAAGATGACTTCACTTACGTCAGATTGCGCTTGGTCTTCAAGCCTTCTTCGATGGCTTATTTTTACAATTTATGATGGCTTAGCAGTCAAAATAGGACAAATGAGCTCATGTATGGGACAAATTCTGGACCTTTGTCATTGTGGGGTGGGTCTTTCGAACCACCCGAACCCCCCCCTGGCTACGGGCCTGAATCTCTGTCATCATTTACTCACCCTTTAGTTATTCAAAACCTATTTGAGTTTCTTTCTTCTGTTGAACACAAAAGAAGATATTTAGAAAAATGCTGCTTGATGACTTCCATAGTAATTCCCTACTATGGAAGTCAATGGCTGCCACCAACCAGCATTTTTCAAAATATCTTCACAGAAGAAAGAAACTCAAAGATTTAAAACTACATGAGGGAGAATAAATGATGATGTAATTTTACATTTTTGGGTGAACTGTCCCTTTAATACCAGGTTGAAACAGGGCCCTAGATATGCTTTTAGCTGCTTCTTTTTAACATCTTGCATCATGCATAAAATGAAATTATTAATTATGGTCACTACTTCTGAAATCACATGACTGACATAGAAGATGTCTCTCTAAAAACATCTGCTAAATGAATAAATTTACATTAAAGTTAAAATTATTCGCCCTCCTGTGAATTTTCTTTTCTTTTTCAAATATTTTCCCAAATGATGTTTAATAGAGCAAAGAATTTTTCACAGTATTTCCTATAATATTTTTTCTTCTGGAGAAAGTCTTATTTGTTGTATTTCGGCTAGAATAAAAGCAGTTTTTAATTTTTTTAAACCATTTTAAGGTCAATATTATTAGCCCCCTAAAGCAATATTTTTTTCCAATTGTCTACAGAACAAACCATCGTTATACAATGATTATTAAATACCCTAACTTGCCTAGTTGACCTAATTAACCTAGTTAAGCCTTTAAATGTCACTTTAAACTGAATACTAGTAGCTTGAAAAATATCTAGTCAAATATTATGTGCTGTCATCATGGCAAAGATAAAAGAAATCAGTTATTAGAACTATTATGTTTAGAAATGCGTTCTTCCTTGTGTTTTTCTTTCCAGAAATTGGGAAAAAAATATACAGGGGGGCTAATAATTTTGACTTATGTATTATATGTATATATATTTCTTTTTACCGGTGTGAGTATTTCTCCAGACTCTGTCGACGGGCTTCAGGAGGCAGCAGTGTGAAACTCTGCAGATGATCTGGCCTCCTCTCGCCGTCTCATTCACGTCTTTCAGTAAAGCTTTAGCTCGAAATGTCCTGGGCAGAGTTTGCAACGGCCCCCAGATCTCAGCTCCATCTTTGATTTCCTCTTCGCTGTCGTCTCCATCCTCAATCTCATTCCCTCTCGAATGCAGCCATGTGATGGAAATTTCCGGAGGGTAGAAACCAGTTATTTCACAGGCGAGGGTCAAACGCCCCTCCACAGCAGATGCAAGAGGACAGGAGATGATTTCGGAAATATCAGGCTTTTTTATGAATCCTAAGAAGAAACATAATGTTATTTATATATTTGGAATGGGCTGTTTTTCAATGTAAACACACACGTGACTGACGTTTAAACACAAGAGTGGTTAAGAATGAGTTAATTCTAATGTTCCCCTCCAAGTAAAGTCATGACATAATGATACATTAACAGGTCATGAGTTCATGTTGGTCAAGTTGCACTTTTAATAAGTATTTCTTCTCATGGAGTCGGTCACAATTAGCTTAAACTAAAGCGTTGATTCCCTTATCCAGTTTTAATTACATAGAGTAAGATATTAGATGTTTTCCTCCATCTCACCTCTAGTTTGGCGTGTGATGGGCTGTTTGAGGGCCGTGTGGTGAACGGTGACCCACACTCTGGTTTCTCCTCTCTCCAGCTCTGCTTTGGGCAGCCGGCACTGACTCATGGCTGAGAAAAATCCTTCAGCATCGGGCCGAGGGGCTGCCAGCGCCTGCGGGACGGACACAGGGCTCAGCTCGCCTCCCTCACAGAACCAGCGGAACGTGATGATGTCTGGATGAAAATGAGACGCATGTGCTGCCATTGTCACAACACCTGAGGACAAGAGCCATTACTGTATTAGCTTTATGTAAGGATGCATTTCTATCATTTGAATGCGTGTGCTGTATGCGATCGATACCTCCTTCCTCATTGGGCTCCGAGAACTGGATCTCTGAAACTTCAGGTGGTGCTAGATAGACAAAGAGGGAATACTAACTTCATAAATAAACAGATTTGTTTTACATTCTAAAAGAGAACAAAAGAGTTTAAACAGGAAGAAGGAGGTGTAAGCAATAGGGTGATACCTCACCAAGACTGGGTCAACATATATGGGTCAAATAGAGTATATGCACAGCTAGAGTTTCTTCCCATACCGATACACTTCCGGTGAACGGTTAATGTGACTTTTTTCAATTTTATAAGGTTCTTTTTACAGCATCGATGTTGTAATGTAATTAAAATACAATCAGTTAAATAGACTTAAGCATTCATTATGTTGTTCAAGCGTGAAACGAGATGAAAAGCCATTTACACGTACGCGCTCGTCAGGATCAGCAGGCGAGCACAGAAACGCCATTGAAAATACTGGAGTAAAATAAATGTTCATATTTTAAAGACATGGCATGGGAAAATTTTATTTAATGCAGTGCTTCTTGTACAATCCGAGACCCACTTTATATCTTATATCAATCAGGCAGTGGAGACCGTTGATTTTTAAAGAAAACAGACCTTAAACGCGGCGATTTTGTAAATGCATACAGTTCACCGGAAACGCTTGACCCAGGTTACTGCAAAACTAAAAGTCCTTCTGCATACTTCTGCGTATAAAATTCTTTTTGGTTAATAAAAGTACTGGTTAATCTAGAAGCACTAGAGGATTGGTGCACCCAAAAATGTTACATTTTCTGTTAATTTACTTTATTTTAAATTCAC
Organism: Danio jaintianensis; assembly: GCA_903798115.1. NCBI lineage: Eukaryota > Metazoa > Chordata > Actinopteri > Cypriniformes > Danionidae > Danio > Danio jaintianensis. The sequence goes on along the minus strand of CAIGQV010019950.1, from coordinate 5,593,913 downwards.
TATATTTTACTTACAGCATTTAAGAGTAAAATTAGTGGCAAGTTAGGGTAATTAGGCAAGTCATTGTATAACTATGGTTTGTTTTTATGGTTTGTCGAAACAAAATATTACTTAAGGGGGCTAATAATATTGACCTTAAAATGTTTTTTTTTTTTGTTGTTGTTGCTTTTATTCTACCTGAAATAAAACAAATAAGACTTCCTCCAGAAGAAAAAATATTATAGGAAATACTGTGAAAAATTCCTTGCTCTGTTAAAAATCATTTGGGAAATAAAAAAAAATTCACAGAAGGGCGAATAATTTTGACTTCAACTGTTTCTCCATTGCCTGAGCTGAGCAATTAACAGCAAATTATTATAATTACTACTTATACTAATTAGTAATTAATTACTAATTATTATAATTACTTTTTATTTTAATATATAATTATAGAAAAAAGTTTATAAACAATACATTGTAAAATATTACTTCTTTTAATTTATTATTATTTAAATTAGTAAAACTATTGTATTAAACTCTATAATAGTAATGTATATCACTCTTTAGAGTAGACTAAGGGGAAGTTACAAACAAAAGTACCTTTTCCAGAGTACGTCTACAAATTAAAATAAATTACATTATTCTAATGAACTGTTTATAAAATAATTCGAATAAAAGTGTTATTTTGATGAATTGTCAACAGAAATACGGATACAACAGCTGTCACTGGGCTCTGGCACTGCTATCTTTTCAAAAAGTACATGTTTTTAGTTTTTTGAGAGTAAAGAAAGTAATGTGTAATAATACATGCTTTGGTAATGAAGGATGCTTAATTTTTTCACAAAAAAATCTTAAACATGTTTTTGAGAGATTATCCCAGTAGCTTTACAAAAATCTTATTTATGAATATATGTCATACTTCATTCATTCATTTTCCATTGGCTTAGTCCCTTATTTATCAGGGCCCACAGCAGAATGAACTGCCAACTATTCCGGCATATGTTTTACGCAGCAGATGCCCTTCCAGCCGCAACCCTTTACAGGGAAACACTCATACACTCTTGCATTCACACACTTTTATACACTACGGCCAATTTAGTTCATCCAATTCACCTATAGAGCATTAAGCATCCGCTGCTTAAAACATATGCTGGATAAGTTGGTGGTTCATTCCGCTGTGGTGACCCCTGATTAATAAAGGGACTAAGCCGAAAAGAAAATGAATGAATGAATGAAAATTGGCCATAGTGTGTGTGTGAATGAGAGTGTATGAGTGTTTCCCAGTGATGGGTTGCAGCTGGAAGGGCATCCGCTGTGTAAAACATGTACTGGAATAGTTGGCGGTTCATTCTGCTGTGGCGACCCCTGATGAATAAAGGGACTAAGCCGAAGGAAAATGAATGAATGATGAATTTTAAAATAAATTTTTTCTTTAATTGTTGAATTTTACGTTAGCATCTTGATCTGATCAATTGAATTTGAACACATCTTCTCAACTCCTAAACACCAGAATGACACCAATAGATTTGTCTCACCTAGAATTGTGAACTTTTCGGACACTCTCTCAGCCACAATCTTGTCTTTGCCTTTATACGAGACTTGGCATTTGAAGACTGAGCCCTTGTGAACGGGCAGGCTGGGTATAAATGTGACGGAGGAGAACAGTTGTTTGTTAGAGTTGGAGGACGAGCGCAGTGGCATCTGAGTGTGTAGTTTGTAATATCCCAAAGCACTAGAGGGCAGCAAAGGATTTTTCTCAGACAACACAGACACACTAGAGTTGCGGGAAGTGTAGGATGCAGAGCGAAAAGCACCATATTTCTTCTCTGTGTGAGAGGAAGAGTGAGACAGTCAATGAATGATAATGCAGGTTAATAATTTGCACAAGTTAATAATATCCCATATGTGTAAAACCACCACTTTCTTATCTACTAGAGCTGTAACTGTGTTATCATCTGCATTTGATTTATCCCAGTGCAGAAACATTGCATTTAATGTCTATTTCAAACACCAAAACTAGAGGTGATTAACTAGTTCTAGATGACATAACATTTCTTGCATTTCTTTTATTCAAATTCACTGAAATATTCACACAGCACTTGCATATGCTTATTAAAGTTACTATTAAAGGAATGGTTCACGCAAAAAAGTAACCCAGCATGCACAGGGCGTCAACATGACGTCAGATTGATGTTGTACTCCAACATTGTGGAGACGTTGCATTTTGTTTGGAAATGAAAACCGGGTTCACGTCAGAACCCAATGTCAGGTTGATGTCAATATCCAACGTCCAACCTATAATCAACTAAATATCAACGTCTAATGATGGTACAGCTTGACGTTGTGTGGATGTTACCACTATGACGTCTATCAGACGTTGGATTTTGGTTGCCAGACCTGACAATTGTTGGCACGACGTTGGATTTTGGTCAATTTCCAACCTAAAATCAACAAAATATCTCAAATATTTCATGTCATTATTGGACGTCAAAATAATGTTGTCCTTAGACACTGGCTAGACATAAATCACGACCTAAATCTAACCTAATATTAACGTCTTATGACGTTGTGTGCCTGCTGGGAAATTTACAGCTAATGTACTCACCCTCAGGTCATTTAAGATGTTGGTGTTTTTTTTTCTTCTTCAGTAAAATTTAAAGAGCAATTGTCAAGATTTTTAACTGAATATGTGGTTCTTGGTGATTTGTATAATGCAAGTCAATGGTCACGTGTTTTTGGGATGAAAAATAAACACATGCGACCATATCATAATGCAATGCCAGGCACGATGCAAGTGTTTTTTTGCTAGTTTCAGCCTGGTGCAGGTATCAATTTCACGTCCTGCACCACATTGTTTAAATAGAAAATGCATTTATGCCCATTTGTGTGCCCATTGGCATGTTGAGCTGAAAAGGAGGTGTGTTAAGGCACATTGTTGACATGTTGCTATTTAGAGACAGGTCTAAAATAAAAGGTCTAAAGTCAATGGCCCAATATTTACTTATTTTTGTTATTTTTAGAGTGCATTAGTGTTAGGCAGGTCCAAAATGCACATACATGTTGCTGTGGTTGGACTTATGGTCAAAGGAAAGGAGGAGTTAGAGAGGGCCTACTTTGAGCACATAGAACATCTGGTGACATGATGTGAGGAGAGTGCTTTGTCACTAAATGCTTCGAAAACTAAGGAACTAATTATTAGTAGGGAAGGGCAGCCTATATGTCATCCAGTTATTATTGAGGGTCAACATGTTGAGATTGTAAACAGTTTTAAATACTTAGGGATTATTTTAGATGGTGAACACACAGATTATATTTATAAGAAGGCAACACAGAGACTCTTTCTTTTAAGGAAATTAAATAGTTTTAATGTTAGTAAGGGTATTCTGAGGAAGGTTTATACCAGTCTGGTTGAAAGTATTATCTCCTATAATATTTCTTGCTGGTACGGAAATCTTGGAGCTAGAAGCAAGTATAAACTTGCAAAGATTGTTAACACAGCTAGTAAGATCATAATGGATCCTCAGAAGCAGCTTATGGAACTGTATGTAAACCAGACTAGACGGAAAGCTTCACAGATAGTTCAGGACCCCACTTATCCTCTTTACTGTGAATTTGAAAAGCTTCCTTCTGGTAGACGATACAGAGTACCCATAGCAAAAACAAATATTTTTAAGAAATCTTTTATACCGTCTGCTATTACCATATTGAATAAATGACCACAAAGTAGTTTGTATGTTATTCTGTGGTTTTATAGCCAGGGCTGTGTGTTGGTAATCTGTGGTGTATAAAGCTTTGTGTTTGTGTTCTGTGTTTTGTATTTGTGATGTTTGGGAGGCCAAAAAAGAATTTCCACACGTGTGGACAATAAAGATTCAATCAATCAATGGGAGATGAGGCTCTCATTGGTTTAATGCATATTATGCCCAAAACACACCTATAACTCATTAAGGGAATAAGGACAACCCTTTTAGACTATGCGTCGGGCATGCCGACTGTTTTTCCTATCCTTAAAATAACAAAAGTGGATTTGTACAATCCAAAAGTGCACCTGCGATTTAGACCATGCACTTAGATTGTTAAAATAGAGCCCCTACAAACAGGTCCAAATCAATCCCTCTGGCTCCTGAGGATACACTCTTATAAAGCAAAACCATTGGTCTGTGCAAGAAATTGAACATTATTCACAATATTATAAGCTTTAAAGAAATGTATGCCCAGGTCGTGCATTAAAGTTAATAATATTGTAAATAATGTGTGCTGGTCATGAGTGGTCATTTTACTTCATAAGACCTCAGATTATCATCAGGAGGAGGTAAAGAAAATCTACTTTAATGTTCTACTGAAGAAAAAATGTCACAATTTCAATGATCTGAGGGAAGTATTGACTGTACATTTTCAAATGCTGTCCCTTTAACAGGGGAATGTGACCGCATAATGAATTTGGGTGATTGATACCTTTGTGTGAAGTGTCTTTGATAGGAATGTCATTCAGAAACCATGTCGTTTGTACTCTTTCTGCCAGCCTGCCTTCCACACTGATGGTGACTCTTCCTTTTTTACCTACAACCACCCTGGGGGGCAGAACAATCGCTGAGATGTTCAGAGACTTCAGCTTCTCTGAGGAAGAGAGAGGATAAATTGTTAGCATTTTCATTCAGCTCAGTGGTCTCTAGAATGTATCCTGAGCTGAGCAAATATTGAGATGATGATTAGTGATAATAACAGAAAGCTTTCTTTGAAGTCATTGGTGTGTGATCAAACTTACCGTCTCTTCTTTTCCAAGAAAACCCAAAGCAAAGCAAGAAAACAAGCGTGAGTGAAATGATCATCATCGCTACCGAAGCCTTGGCTGACTTATTCAGGCCTGGGTTTTGCCCTAAAGGAGATCATTAGAGCAGTAAAATTTACATTTTGCATATCATTTCACACCAAAAATCAAATAGTGACAAGAAAATACAGTTAATCATTCTTGATGGGAAATTTTTGGTGTGTTGGATGCAACATGTCTACTTTAATGGTAAATTTGGTCAAATATACACATTTTTCATTTACAGTAGATTAAAATAATAAGTATACATGCCTAAATTACCATAATATTTGTACAATTTTGACAGAATACATAACAGAGCTGAGCTCACTAATATATTATCACAAATATATTAATAGATAAGTATTATAAAACCATTTCTGGAGAATTTATGACTTTAACTAAATCACATGAACAATTTAACCTATTGAATCAATGCAGCATATGGTACCTTTAATTATTATTTAAATGGTACTTGTTTAATTATTAAACAAGGGATTTATGTTCTGTGATAATGTGCTGTATGCTAATCACTGGCGGATTAATCACATAGACAAATGGGTAAATGCCCAGGGGTACCAACACTCTAAAAAATACTGGGTTATTCCAATGCAATTTTGGGTAAAATATGGACAAAAACAACCACTGGGTTAATTTTATGAATTAAATTAATTAATTCATTCATTTTCCTTCGGCTTAGTCCGATAATAATCAGGGGTCACCACAGCGGAATGAACAATCAACTATTCCAGCATATGTTTTACGCAGCAGATGCCCTTCCAGCCGCAACCCAGTACTGGGAAACACCCATACACTCTCACATTCACACACACACACACACGCACGCACACACACACACACGCGCACACGCGCACACGCACACACACACACACACACACACACTACAGCCAATTTCGTTTATCCATTTCACTTATAGCGCATGTCTTTGGACTGTGGGGGAAACCGGAGCACCCGGAGGGAACCCACGCCAACACGGGGAGAACATGCAAACACCCTACAGAAATGCCAACTGGCAGCCGGGACTCAAACCAGCGATCTTCTTGCTGTGAGGCGACAGTACTAACCACTGAGCCACCATGCCACCTGAATTAAATTTAGAGGACCAAATTTAACAGCGATGTTTTGCGATGCCCTTCCAGCCGCAACCCATCACTGGGAAACATCCATACACACTCATTCACACACGCTCATACACTACGGACAATTTAGCTTACCCAATTCACCTATAGCGCATGTTTTTGGACTGTGGGGGAAACCGGAGCACCCGGAGGAAACCCACGCCAACACGGGGAGTTGTTGAAATTTTGTAGTTTGTAATTATTTTTCCAATATTTTGCATGAATTTAATTGTATTATCTTTCTATTTCTAAAATGTTCGGTGACTAAAATATTATTTTAATAAATATATCCGTTTAATAAATCTGTTTTGGGGTGGCTCAGTGGTTACCACTGTCGCCTGACAGCAAGAAGATCGCTGGTTCGAGTCCCAGCTGGGTAAGTTGGCATTTCTATGTAGAGTTTGAATGGTCTCCCTGGGTGCTCCGGTTTCCCCCATAGTCCAAAGACATGCGCTATAGGTGAATTGGATGAACTAAAATGCCCATAGTGTATGTGTGTGCATGTGAGAGTGTATGGGTGTTTCCCAGTACTGGGTTGCAGCTGGAAGGGCATCCGCTGTGTAAAACATATGCTGGATAAGTTGGCGGTTCATTCCACTGTGGCGACCCCTGATGAATAAAGGGACTAAGCCGAAGGACAATGAATGAATGAATGAATGAATGAAATCGGTTTTGTTCAAATGCACCAAATATATTACCTTCATTCACTGAGAAATTGATAAAAATATTAATTTTCAAAATGGGTTTACTCTATGTTGAGCACTGTAGGGGCAATTTAGTTCGGTTTAATAGAAATATCCAGGCAGATGTTAAAATTTGGCAGCTAAAATCTGCAGAAAAAAGAGCAGAAGCACGTCTAGACACCTCTGCAGTAGTAGACTCTTTCTTTGAGCTCAGTTACATATAATACATGTACATTAATGCTTATAAAGAATTCTGAAATTAAGAAGTGAAGTCGTTATGATCCATACCACGTGAGTCAACAGTGGATAAGTCAATGGTCCCATTAGCAGGCTCTTGCACACTGGGTTGCAGGGCCACACACTGCACCTCTCCTCCTCGACTCCTCTCCTCTGCTGTCAGGGTGTGATACTGATGTCTCCTATACGTACCATCCTCATTTTGAATGGATAAAGGAAGTTCTGAAAGATTCTTTCCATTGTGGATCCACAGAACTGATATGTTGTTTGGGTAAAATCCACTGACGTCACAGGAGAGGGTGAGCAAGGATGAGTGTGAAGAAGAGGGGACGACCGAGAGAGTGACCTTTGGCAGAACTAAAGAGAGAGAGAGAGAGAGAGAGAGAGAGAGAGCAAAAGTGATTGAAATATACTAAAATATAAAACAATCACAAATCATCATTAATTAGGTCTAAATTGTTAGCCCTCTTGTTTTCTGTTTCAAATATTTCCCAAAAGATGTTTAATAGAGCAAGGAATTTTTCAAAGTATGTCCTATAATATTTTTTCTTCTGGAGAAAGTCGTATTTGTTTTATTTTGGCTAGAATAAAAGCAGTTAATTTTTTTAAAACCATTTTAAGGTCAATATTATTAGCCCCCTTAAGCAATATATATTTTTAATTGTCTACAGGCCAAACCATCATTATACAATGAGTTGCCTAATTACCCTAACTTGCCTAATTAACCTAATTACCTTAGTTAAGCTTTTAAATTGCACTGAATACTATAGTATCTTGAAAGATATCTAGCAAAATATGATTAGGAGGGCTAATAATTCTAGCATTAGCTGTATTTGCAGCAAAAGTGGCATATACCTGTGATGTGTGGTGTGAACTCCTCCAGGACAGGCTTCACCAGAGCCGAATGTTGCACCTCACAGCCGAAGCTTGTGTTCTGGTTGGAGATTTGAGGGATGAATGACAGCAAACTGACTGCATTGTAAAGTCCGTCCTCTGTTCGGTTCACTTGCAGCTTCTGGGGCTCTTGGATTTTGTTTCCTCCTCGTGTCCAGGTGAACATGATCTGTGGAGGACTGAAGCTCCTTGCCCAACATTCAACCACACTTTTCCTATTCAGGACTACCTCAGGTGAAATTACGGAGACCACAGGGGCAACTGGAAGAACATTTAGAAAGCAAGGTTTAGATAGAAGTATCTGTTTTAAATGTACATATGTTTGACATTTGTGACCTCAGACCAAAAAACCTTATGTTGTGTTATGTTCAGTGATGGGTGTAATTAGTTATAAAGTAAAGTAAGGGATTGCTTTTGATTTATAGGTAGTTTCAGGTAGTTTATTGTAGATATATTCAACAGTTCTATATAAATCAACTCAGAGAAGCAGAATAACTGTATTTTGTGTTATACAAATGCATTTTGGGGCGGCACGGTGGCGCAGTGGATAGCACGATCGCCTCACAGCAAGAAGGTCGCTGGTTCGAGCCTCGGCTGGGCTAGTTGGCAATATCTGTGTGGAGTTTGCATGTTCTCCCCGTGTTCGTGTGGGTTTCCTCCGGGTGCTTCGGTTTCCCCCACAAGTCCAAAGACATGCGCTATAGGTGAATTGGGTAAGCTAAATTGTCCGTAGTGTATGTGTGTGACTGGGACTGTGTGGGTGTTTCCCACTGATGGGCTGCGGCTGGAAGGGCGAATAATTCTAACTTCCATATATATTTGTCAGACAACTGCATATGCTTCAGAAACAATAAAATGAGTAAGAAATTTATGTCAATATGTGGTATTTATGAAATATGGTGTCAACAATTTGAAACATTTTTTGTTTTGATACATAAAAAGTTTTACATTTGTTAGTGATTTTTTTAGATGCAACTAAAAAGTCATATTTTCCTTGTGTCTATGTGTTGACATTTATATGGATTTTAAGAGGTATTTGAGTTAAGTAATTAAGTTACTTTTCAGACAAAGTAATTACAAATGTAGTTTAAATACAATTATAATGATATAATTAGTAAATAATAACTTTTCTGAAGTAACTCACCCAACATTGTTTATGTTGCACAGGTATATTTTTTTAGCTAAATAGCCAAAAATAAACCGAATGGGTCAAAATGATTCATCAAATGAAATCATTAGAATATTAAGTAAAGGTCATGTCTCATTAATATGTTTTGTAAATTTCCTATTGTAAATACAGCAAAATAAATTTTTGATGATAATGTGTATTTCTAGGCACGGTTGCCTCACAGCAAAAAGGTCACTGGTTCGAGCCTCGGCTGGGCCAGTTGGCATTTCTGTGTGGAGTTTGCATGTTCTCCCCGTGTTGGCGTAGGTTTCCTCCGGATGCTCTGGTTTCTCCCACAGTCCAAAGATATGTGCTGTAGGTGAATTGGGTAAGCTAAATTGTCCGCAGTGTATGCGTGTATGTCCTGGTCCTCCAGGTTGGGGGTTGAGGGCTAACAACCCACCTCATAAAAACTAGATGTTACGAAATACCAACATGGTGCGGCTAAATATCAACTTCGATATAAATGGCCCTGGGAGTAAGTAAGTAATATATATTTCTAAGGACTTCTTTTAGACAATTTAAAGGTAATTTTCTCAGTATTTAGATATTTTTAAACCCTCAGATTCCAGATTTTGAAGTATCCTACACTCAAAAAAACTGCTTGTTAAAAATACTTATTTCAAATGAGCTGAAACAACACAGTTCTGGAGATATTTTAGGGAAACTTAATTCTTTTATGTTCAATCTACTTAAATTAGTCACGTTAATGAATGGATTTGTGTTGGGACAACATGAATGAATTGTGTGGAGCCCTGCATTTTTTACAGTGTAGTTCTATCTCAGCCAAACATCACATTATCCTACACAGTCGATTTGTGTTGGGACAATATGAAGGAATTAAGCTAACCTATTAGTTTCAACAAATTTAAGTTGATTGACCATAAAACAATTAAGTTGTCCCCAAATAAAACTCAATGAATTGTGTTGTTTCAGCTTATTTTAAATACGTAATTTAAACAAATGGCAAACATAATTTTTTGAGTGTTACAAAGTATACATCAATAAAACATATTTACTCAGCTGTCGAGTGATGTATAAATCCCAATTCCCCCAAAATGTACACTTATGACTGGTTTTGTAGTCTACGGTCACACTTGTCTTGTCATTTTTCAACAACATCCACTTATTTATTCCATAGACAATGCATTTGAGGCTCACCTAATATTGTCAGAGTCACATCAGTGGAGTAATCGGTTTCATTATAGCTGACCCGACACTCATACGCCCCCTGCTGGTGTGGAGTTGCATTGTAAACAGTCAGAGGGAAAGAGCCAGAGAGGAAAGCAGTGCTGTTCAGGAAGAAACCAGCTTGAGTGTGGTTCTTTGAGGCGATGAGGGAGCCACTGAAGGACCAGGTGATGTTTAAGAGTGAATTATCCACTAGAGCTGGCAGCACAAAAGAGCAGTTGAGGACAGTGGAGGAGCCTGGAGGCACAGAGACGTCTACGGAGGAGCCTGAGATTGAAAGAAGGACAAGTATTTACACATGAAATCAAAACTAACCATATTGATTTTGCTAGCTCACATTGCTAGTTTTGTGGCGAACAATTAATCTGTGCATGACATTCAGAAAAAAAAGTTTTGCCCTTTTTAATTAAAATCTGAAAATGCACTTCCTGTTTATTTTCAGTTAAATTCTCTGATTAGGTCTTTTCTGAGGTATTGTAGGTACTGAGGTACTGACAGTTGGAGGGGCGTGGTTAAGTATGTTAGCCACGCCCCTCCAACTGTAAGTTTTGACAACAAACAGAAATGGTGAGGAGTCTGTTAGGCTGTAATAACTCTCCCCAAACCCTTTTCCCCATCTTTCTGAATGAAATGCCTACTTTACTACATCCAATCAGCTTGCAGTAGAAAAATCAAGCCACGCCCACTGTTTTCTTATTTAATATTCCGTTTCTCTAGGAACTGCGTCACAATAAGGAAAAAAATGGTAGCAGCTTCTGGTTCATGAGAACTTTAAATTTCCTCAAAGCATGAATTTAGGTGCACCTCATTGATGAAAATGTATGGAAAAATTGAATCCAGAAGGATTGCAGCTCATTCATTCATTCATTCATTTATTTTCCTTCGGCTTAGTCCCTTATTCATCAGGGGTCGCCACAGCAGAATGAACCACCAACTATTCCGGCATATGTTTTATGCAGCGGATGCCCTTCCAGCCGCAACTCAGTACTGGGAAACACCCATACACACACACATTCACACACACACACACGCACACACACACACGCACACGCACACACACACACTCATACACTACGGCCAATTTATTTAATTCAATTCACCTATAGCGCATGTGTTTGGACTGTGGGGGAAACCGGAGCACCTGGAGGAAACCCACGCCAACACGGGGAGAACATGCAAACTCCACACAGAAATGCCAACTGACCCAGCTGAGGCTCGAACCAGCGACCTTCTTGCTGTGAGTGCGTAAAAAACATGTTCTCCCCGTGTTGGCGTGGGTTTCCTCCGGGTGCTCCGGTTTACTCCACAGTCCAAAGACATGTGCTGTAGGTGAATTGAATTAAATAAATTGGCCGTATAGTGTATGTGTGTGTTTGTGAATGTGAGCGTGTATGGGTGTTTCCCAGTACTAGGAGGGCATCCGCTGCGTAAAAACATATGCTGGAATAGTTGGCGGTTCATTCCGCTGTGGCGACCCCTGATAAATAAGGGACTAAGCCGTAGGAAAATGAGTTATTTGAATGAATGAATGATAATTAAAAATATAATATTTTTTTGAAATTAGCATTATTTATTATTCTAAATATAGTATTATTTTTCAGTTTATTCATGCTTTCGAATCGGGACCTTGATCTTTTTTTGTGCAACAACATTTGATGTTGAAAAGTTCAAAACAGTGACATTTTAATAGTTTGAAGTGATAAATTGTCTAGATTGGGGTTGTAAATCACAGTACAAAAACTGATAATAAGCTGCCAGTACTTGTGTTATTCTACACACTATTTCTCCATATATTATTTCAAAACTACTAAACGGTCAATGAAAGTCACTTCGTTAAACTGCAGAGTTAAATTTTCAACACCAAAAGTCAACAGAGCAGACATCAATGTCCCATAATGCAATTCACAACCTCAAACAAACATAAAACCCATGAATCACAAAATACAGAAACAGCTATTTTAAAACAAACTGTATTACAGTGTACACGTGACATTGTTAATCTCATGACTAGAAAACACAAGACTATAATAATCTCACAAAACCAAAAAAATGTCATACTTTTTCAGAGTTTTCCTTTGTGTTTATGAATAAAATGTCAGTCTCTGTTGACAAAGAACTTTAATGTGCTCTCTAAAAATTTTTTTTTTGCCAAATATGTGTTATGCAATATGCAAGGCCAACTTTTAGATTTGATTTTTAAATTATGTCAATTAAATCTCTAGGATGTGTCCATATTTTACCCTTGTTTATTTTAAACACTCAATCTGTGATGAGGATAAACATACATTTCTAGATGAAAATATGATTCACCCAGTTATATATACAATAACAAATCACACAATATATATATTTAGAGTTTGCTAATTATGAAAAATGTATGGAAAGCATCTCCTGACAGCAAAATACTGTCAAAATATTAATATTATAATTATAAATGCATTCAAAAATAATTCAGGAGCATATTAAAAAGAGCTTGACTATGCAACAAGTTTTACATAAAAAAAAAAAACATATTTACATATTATAAAATATTTCTAACTCTACTATACCATCTTATAATATCAATTATTTATATCGACAGCACATTTTAATGCTTTTCCAGCACTTGCTTTCAATTCATCCAGTGGTTTACGGTCATCTAATACTGATATTCACATAAACAGCTTTCAATTCAAATATAATATTGCAATTCTTAAAGTCTTACATAAACATAAACTCGTAACACTTGCATTGCAGTAAAGTGTGTTGTTTCTGTATAGTGGGCTTGTACTCACCTGTCTTTATTAGGCTCAACAACCATAAATAGGACAGGACTTTAAACTTCATGGTGATTTACTGGAGCCTGAATGCACTCCTTATCATTGCTCGATTTCTTTCTGTCATTGCTTCTTGCTCTTTGTATTGCGTCCTGAAAAACACACTTATATAGGGGCAGGGGACAGTAGGCGGGGATCAAGCGGGTTGAAAGAAAAAGATGCTGAGCGCTCATGAAAAAAAAAAGTGGGTGTATAAACTTTATATCTACTGTTCAATGCAGTCATTCAGTTTGACCACTAAGAGAGAGAGAGAGAGAGAGAGAGAGAGAGAGAGAGAGAGAGAGAGAGAAGTTAAATGTTGTGAAGAGGGTAAACATGGGCTACTAAGAGAGGAAGAGAAAGAGAGAGAGAGAGATGTTCAAAGACACATTTAGGACAGTGGTCACTTAAAATTCAATCTGGCCCCCATCCAGTGTTCTGGACTACTTTACATTCATGCTGTATAGTGACCCAACTCAATTTGGGGATCACCAGCGATCTTGAGCCTCTATAAAAATAACTGTACTTCCATGCAATGACTTACAAAGTAATTAGTTACTGTAATTAAATGACTGTAATTAAATGAAAAAAAGTAAAATAAGTTTAAGATTACTTAAATTTTTTTTATTTACTTACAGTTATGATACAATGATAAGTAGGGATGAGAAGCACAAATGGGTGTTTTTACTAATACTGAGCAAAGGGTCTGAATACTTAAGACCATGTGATATTTCAGTTTTTTCTTTTTAATAAATCTGCAAATATCTCAACAATTCTGTGTGTTTCTGTCAATGGCAAATGGCTGCAATATAACAGAGTGAAAAATTGAAGGGGGTCTGAATACTTTCCGTACCTATTGTATATTTATAATATGCAGACAAATATGCACATTTTTATATGATTTATTTACAATACAGTTTGTAAAGTAAGTCTTTTAGTAGATATATTATATGAGAAACTTGCTTTGTTTACCAAATAAGTGGATCTGATTGGATTTACATTGTAAAACGTAAATAAAAGATAAACATTTATTATTTTTCCTTTCTTGTTTTAAGTTTTTAGTTACGATACTCCCAAATTCATTCCACATTAATCTGCAGGAAAAAAAAATAGATATAATTCTGCACAGCAATAGCAAAACATGTAAGGAGATTCTGTCTGGCCCTACCTTAAATGTACTTGACTTAAAGGGTTAGTTCACGCAAAAATGAAAATTACTCGCAGTCATGTCATTACAAACCATATCCTTTCTCCCCTCTTCTACAAATTAAGATATTTTAGATGTAAAATATCCATAAATATTCTAATGTTGTGTTCACACCAGATGCGGCATGCGCAAATAAATCTCTTGTAAATAGACGCGTGAACGATTTTGAATTTACTCGCTTCATTCGACCGTGAAATTCACTTCACAATAGACGTGGATTCACGTCATGGGCGGGGCTTCTGTTTGCCCGGTGACTCTAGTTTTGTTGCTAAATGGCTAACATGGATTTTATTGAGAGAGTAGCTGTGCTTTATGTGATTTAGGAAGACTGAAAAACAGCGTAGATTTGTTCGGCACCGTGTCTGAGTCCACTAGATCCTTTCAGAGGTGCACCAGCTCTGTGAGTTCATCAACTCCTCCAGAAACTGCTTCTATGATGGAAGCCTTCAGCTGTGCTACCGACTGAGCCCAGCCCAGTTTCATGAGCTGTTGTTAGGTGTCGGCAGGAGGATTTCCCTTCGGGGCACACACTACAGGTGCAACGTCATAATCATGCCCATACGAGAGCAAGCTCCGCGAATGTCCGCTAAAGTTCAGATTTTCCAACTTGAGCATTTCGCACGTTAAGCACGTCAAGCACGTCAAGCATGCAAAACGCGCAATTCACGCCGCTTCATTCGCGCAAATCGCGTCATTCGCGCAAATCGCGTCATTCGTGCCGCCTCATTCACGTGAATAACGCCGCAGGATGTCTATTTGCATCTTTGCATTGACTTAACATGTAAATCATTCGCACGTGATGCTTCATCCGCATCTGGTGTGAACGCACCATTAAATGATCAAAGTCCAGACAAATATCAAAAAAACAAAGCAAAATATCAAAAACAAAACACCAAAAAACAAAGCAAGATACAAAAAAAACTAAACAAAACACCAAAAAGCTAAATAAAACTCAGAGCAGACCATAGACCTTCAATGGTTCAATCTTACAACAATACTTTTGTGCGCGCATAAACAAAAACTATTCGACAGTTTCTTCTCCTCAGTGTCAGTATATTGTGCGCATTCATGTATATTGTGCATTGATGTACACCACGGATCCGACCAAGCGTGACAAGTGAACGCGCACCCATACTGACAATGAGGAGGAGAAGAAATGCCTGAATAAAGTCACTACTTTTGTTTAATGTGCGCACAAAAGTATTCTTATGGCTTAAAAGTATTACAATTGAACCACTGAAGACATATGGTCTGTTTTGAGGATGTTTTTTTAATATTTTTAGATGTTTTTTGAACGCTTCTGGACTGTCTTTGGAGGATGAGGGAGCTCTCAGATTTCATCTAAAATATCTTTATTTGTGTTTGTGAATGAAGGAATGTAGGGGATAGGATCGAAGTGAGGGAAATTAATATGATCATTTTCATTTTTGGGTGAACTAACACTTTAAATACTATCAAAAAATTCAACAGTTCTGTATAAATCGATGTATAAAGCAGAGCCATTTAATTTTTTGCTTAACAATAATTCATTTTTTTTTACTAAAAAAAGTTTAGTTTATCAAGATGACCGCATTTCCTTATACAATGAATAAAGACAAAAAAAACCATGACAAAATATAGTATAGGTAACACGGTGGCGCAGTGGTTAGTACTGTCGCCTCACAGCAAGAAGGTCGCAAGAGTCCCGGCTGGGTCAGTTAGCATTTCGGTGTGGAGTTCGCATGTTCTCCCCGTGTTGGCGTGGGCTTACAGCTGGAAGGGCATCCGCTGCGTAAAACATATGCTGGATAAGCTGGCGGTTCATTCCGCTGTGGCGACCCCTGATGAATAAAGGGACTAAGCCAAAGGAAAATGAATGAATGAATGAATGAATGAAAATATGGTATAAATTCAGAGAGGCAGAGTAATTGTATTTTGGTTTCTTTTTGTTTTTAAAATATTTAGCAGAATAATTTTAGTTTTTTAATGTTAAATTTGTCAGACAATTGCATATGCTCAAGAAAAAAAATTATTGAGTAAGAAATTTATTAATAACAATAAATTGTATGAAATGTGGTTTACATTTCATGTTTTGATACATGTAGGGGAGAGCGGGGATGAAAGTACCATTTAAAAAAACTAAAACAAATTTTAAAAGAAGTTTTTAGAAGAAATGTATTTTTGCTGTGGTAACTCACTCACAACAGTGCTCTATCAAAATCAGGTGTTATTTTGCATCAATGTAGAACAACTCCAATATAGCTTCACTTTAAACAAAAGTTGCTCATTGTTACTTTTGACCCCGTCAGCAGGGACGAAAGTAACACACGGGTAGGTCAAAAGTAACACAACAATATTCAACCCAGGCTCATTCTGATTACGTACCCCTATATACATTTCTGAGAGAGAGAGAGCAAAATACGGCCCAGGAGCTACGCTTTTTTTACAGTTTTTGTTTTCGCGAATCCACTAGAGGCTGCTGTGTATGCTTTTTCAGATCTCAAATGTCTCTCGCGAGTGCCATTAGCGCCTGCTGTTCTC
Source organism: Danio jaintianensis (assembly GCA_903798115.1). NCBI lineage: Eukaryota > Metazoa > Chordata > Actinopteri > Cypriniformes > Danionidae > Danio > Danio jaintianensis. Next base: position 5,577,293 of record CAIGQV010019950.1, on the reverse strand, counting down.
ACGTAAATCCACCAGAGGACGCTGTCGACTGACTGAATGACTGACCAATCGATTGACCCACCCTTCCTCTTCCCTAAACCCAACCAATAGTGTTTTAAAAAGCACCTATTGACCCGCCCACCCCCATCCCTAAACTTAACCAACAGTGTTTTAAAAATCAATCCAGAAAGAGAAAAGCCCTCGTCTAATTTATACCACGTTTTCAGATTTGACCACATTCTCACCCTGTTATTTACTTGTTTATTTTATTTTTTTAGCTTGTTTTTGTCTTACCTGCTTTCTGCAACCGTTCTTCACTGTACTCAAACCACGTTGTCGCAGTCAACTCCGCTCTGCGTCTCAAGTCCGCCGACGTACAAGTCGAGCTACCGGACAAACTGGTAACAGTGGAAAAGCCGTCCATATGGAGGTAAGCGGTCAGCTGGTAAGCGAGAAAAGTAACGGCGTCATACCGCACCGTAGCGTTCGTTTTAAAGACGAAATGCAGGCATCTGGCATACTTCTGGCTACATAATTTGCGATCTCCAGAAATGTATATAGGGCTACGTTTTCAGAATGAGCTTATGTTGACAACATTTGCAAGATTTACTGGCTTTATCTTGTTTATTTTAAATATATCTGACTATGAACTCGTTAATGTTACTGCAAACATATTTTGTACTTTACTTTTGCAAAAAATATTAAACGGCATTTTAAATTTCAAATGTTTCAAAAGCAATCCAACAATGCAAAAATGTAAATTTTCTAAAATGTTTGAATATTTTTTTTAATTATTATTGGCAATATGCATTGATCTTTTAAAACATATGAATTAAAACACTGCAAACTCTAATGTAGAAGTGAAAAATAAGGTTTGTCTATTAGCAGTGGGACATAAATAACTGTCGTCCCCACATGAACTCTTGCCATTTAACCTCATTTACTTTTAAACTGAAAAACTCAGAGATTGCAAACTTAAGGATGTGTTATTGCACTAAATAACCTGTAGATTGATCATTAGCGTGACACATGAAAAGAGAAACACAACTTGTAATAAGGAAAAAAGAACCGCTACAACAATTTACTTTTTGCACTTAAAAACTGAAATTCGGACCTAACCGCGAGACATTGTCCTGAGATCAGCTGATATTTGGCAGCTCCATCAAGGGTTGCATGCTGAATGTGCTGTTATAGCCTGAAAACCAAAAGTTGTCAGAGCCTCCAGAAAATCGATTTGTTACTTTTGTCCCACGTTACTTTCATCCCCGCTCTCCCCTATTGTTTAACTTTTCTATTTTGTTAATAATTCAATGTTTTTGATTAAAATACTTAAGGATACATTTTTTAATAAACCTAAAGGCCATTTTTGACTCAAAGAATGAAAGCAGTTTAATTTATATTGACATTTATAGGGATTTTAAGTACTATTGTCAAGTATCCAATCATGGAGTGATTGAAATTCTTTGCAGACATACTGTAATACATATAAATGTAATTTAAATACAATTTAATGATGTAATTCATAATTAATTACTTTTCTGAAGTAACTTACCCACCACTGCTTCAATAAGAGGACGGCTTTTTTCCATAGTTCTTGATCTCCTTTGTGTCTCCACCTGTGGTCAAACATTAACTTAATGAAGAGTTTTAAAAGGTTGCGCTATGCAATATTTATAGCTCTGACCACACAGTAAAGCAGCTTTATTAGTGGATCAGAGTATTATTGTCCATGACTGGAATTCACACTCTCGGGTCAGGTGTATATTTGAGGATGCCGTCATTTGTGTTCAGTGAAATCAGTGATCTATCAAAAACTTATCTCCGAGCACAAAGCCAAAGATTAGATAACTATGGATATCGCTGTGGAGATCACAATGCCTGCTATCAGTGCAAATAATGCATTTCTCATTGGCCATTCAGATGATTTATTCTGATGCATTGTGGTGAAGGTTTTAAAGTGCGTTTTATTTTATATGAAGTCAAAATTAGTAGTCTTTTTGTGATTTTCTTTTCAAATATTTACCAAGTTTTGTTTAATGAAGCAAGAGAATTTTATTTCAGTATTTCCTATTATATTTTTTCTTCTGGAGAAAGTCTTATTTCTTTTAGTTAGGCTGGAATAAAAGCAGCTTTTAATTTTTTTAAATATAATTTGTATGGTTTATTAGTAGATTTTTGTTTTTGATTGGCTACAGAACAAACCACTGTTGTCCAATGACTTGCCTAGTTAACATGATTAACCTAATTAAGCTGTTAAAATGCACTTTAAGCTGAATACTAGTATTATAGTAGTAAAATTATAGTAATTATACTATACTAAAGTAGTTATAGTAGTATAGTAGTGTACTAGTAAAATTATTATTGTCATAATCACCAGCGATCTAGCAGTTTTTGCTGGAGAACTACAAATCTGTCATGGAACTGGACTTCAAATCCCATCATGCACCTCACACACACACCAGTTTTCTCCCTGATTGCACAAACACAGCTGGAAACGAATCATAGACTGATTACATGGACTATATATTCACCTCTCACACACACACACACATTGCTGGGCTGCTCTGCCGTAAATCGAAACCGTAGCAGCACTTTCGCATCCGGGTGTGGAGGACGTGGTTACTGTAGACACCGCTCGGTCGTCGTAGGGGAAAAGATGGCGGCACCCAGGTTTGGGCGGCAGGCCAAAGCAAACAGTAATACTTCTGGATCCAAACAAGTTGAACGAAGATCTTACGAGAATGCAAACTCGGAGGAAAGCGGAAGGCATGAACTGGTTAGTGAATGGGTCAGAAGAGAAGGATCATGGTATGAGGAAGAGGATGATATTGACACCGGAGAATGGATGGCGGTAGGAGGTGGAAAGATACGGGAATCAGAGAGAAGTCAGGGTGGGCATACAAGTAGGAAAAGGGGATTGGAGGAAAATAGTTTTGAGGGAAATGAAAGAATGATTCGGCGAAAGGTGGATAGGGAACAGTTTAAAATAATTCTGGTGATGGAGAAAAAAGAAGATCATGTTGGCTTAAGCCCCATAGCACTTACAAAAGAGCTAAAAAAGAAATTAGGGGAAATAGAAATGACGAAAATTCTTTATGATGGAAACATATTGATTATTTGTAAATCAGAAGAACAAAGAAATAAAGCAATGCTCATAGGAAGTGTGGGTAAAAAGACTGTTGTGGACAAAAAAATAATGAATGGTCAAACCGGGACACGGGGAGTAATTTGGGGAATTCCAGTGGAAGAAGACTTAGATAATATAAAGAAGAATATACTGGGAGGCTTGGTGAAGAGTGTAAAAAGACTAAATAAAACTGTAAACGGAAAAAGAGTACCAAGTATGTCTGTTCTTATTGAATTTCAGGATGGAAAACTTCCAGAAAGGATAAAAATAGGATACATGAGTTACAATGTTAGAGCATTTGTTCCTCCTCCTCTGAGATGCTATAAGTGTCAGAGATATGGTCACATTGCAGCAATTTGTAAAGGGAAACAAAGGTGTGCAAAATGTGGAGGGGAGCACAGATATGAAGAATGTGGGGAGAATGTGAAGGCTACTTGCTGTAATTGTGGTGGAGATCACTGTGTAACATATGGAGGGTGTGAGGTAAGAAAAAGAGCGGTGGAGGTTCAGCAAGTTAAAATAAAAAACAACTTAAGTTATGCGGAAGCAGTTAAAAGAGTCAGAGAAGAGAAAACAAGAGAGACCAAAGTCAAAGAAGTGAGAGAGATGGAAACTCTGAGAAACCCGGAAGTGGCAGTAAATTTAGAAAATTTTATTATTTTTATAACATATGTTATAAATTGTACTGAGCAAGTTAAGCATAAAACAGAGAAAATAAAAGTAATCACAAAAGGTGCAGAAAAATTCCTGGGAGTGAGAAATCTCTCATGGGAACAAATAACCCAAAGACTTGAATCAGAAGGCAAGTCGTCAAGCCAGACTGGATAGAGTAAATGTTTTTAATTCAATGGAATGCTAGAAGTCTTATTGCAAACGGGCAGGAGTTTAAACGTTTTATCAGTGAGTTGGAAATTAAACCAGATATTATATGTATACAAGAAACTTGGTTGAAACCTTTTTTAGATTTTGTTTTAGCAGGTTATGTTATTATCAGGAGGGACAGAGTAAATGGTAACGGGGGAGGATGTTGTATTTGTATTAAGCAGAATATGTGTTATAATGTTAGATCGAAAGGTAAAGAATTGGAATTTATAATTATAGAGGTTTGGACAAATAAGGGAAGTGTAAAAATAGTTAATTTTTATAATCCATGTAAAAAGTTATCAATGGAAAATTTAGAGGAACTCATAACACAATTACAGGGTAAAATTATTTGTTGTGGGGATTTTAATGGGCACAATGCAATATGGGATAAATTTAATGATTCAAATGGGGTAGTAATAGAGGAATTGATGGAAAATAAAAATTTAGTATGTGTAAATAATGGTGAGGGCACTAGAATAAATGTGATAAATGGGAAGGAAATGGCAGTTGACATTACAATTATGTCTGAAATGTTAGCAGGAATATGTAACTGGGAAGTAAAAAAAGATAGTACAATAGGAAGTGATCACTACCCAATTTTTATAGTTATTGGAGTAAGAAATGTGGTAAGTGAATCAAATGGACCGGTTAGATGGATTTTTAGAAAAGCAGATTGGGAAAAATTTAAGGCAATAAGTAATGAGACAATGAAAATAATTGATATTGAAAAAGATATAGAGGAATTAAATCAGGATATTTGTGGAGCTATAATAACAGCAGCAAAACAATCAATTCCATTAAGTAGTGGGTGTAAGAAACAAAAGATAGTTCCTTGGTGGACAGAGGAATGCTCCAAAATAATAAAGGAAAGAAATAAGTCATTTAAAATACTTAAAAGAACACATAACTTTGAGAATTTAATTAAATATAAAAAGTTGCAGGCGAATGTAAGAAGAATCATTAAAATAGCAAAAAGAGAATATTGGAGATTATTTTGTGACTCTGTAGGGAGAGAAACAGATATTTTTACAGTGTGGGGCACGATAAGAAAAATGAATGGAGTTAGGAGAGAGTTTATATATCCAACGTTAGTTAATAAGGAGGATATAGCTATTACAGAAAAAGAAAAAGCTGAAATGTTAGTGAAATCTTTTAGCAAAATCCATAGTTTTGAAAACATTAGTGAAGAAGGAAAGAAAGGAACAGAAGAGACAACATTAAAATATAGAGAATTAATGAGGGAGGAGGAGGATGACGATGACAATGTACTCAATTTACCATTAACTGTTGGAGAGTTAAATAAGGCTTTGAGTAATACCAACTTATCGGCTCCGGGAAAAGATCAAATATGTTATATAATGTTAAAGAATTTAAGTGAATTGTCAAAAGGTATTTTATTAGAGTTATATAATAAGGTGTGGGAAAAAGGAAAAATACCAGGGAACTGGAAAGAAGCAGTGGTGATTCCAATCCGTAAACCAGGAAAGGAAGGAAAAGTTCCAAGTGATTATAGACCGATCTCTTTGACATCTCACTTGAGTAAGATTATGGAAAAAATGATTAATCAAAGGCTAACATATTATATGGAAACTAGAGGACATATAAGAAACTATCAAAGTGGTTTCAGGAAAGGGAGAAGTACCATAGACCCGACTGTGTGCTTGGAAAATGAAATTCGTAGAGCCCAGGTTAATAGAGAAAATGTTATTTCAGTATTTTTCGACATTGAAAAAGCTTACGATATGATGTGGAAGGAAGGACTAATAATTAAGTTAAGATTGGCAGGAGTTAAAGGGAAAATGTTAAACTGGATTAAAGATTTTCTCTCTGAAAGAACTATTCAGGTAAAGGTTGGTCAAGAATTGTCAAGGATAGAAAAAATAGATAATGGTACACCACAAGGAAGTATAATTAGTCCTTTATTATTTTCTATTATGATTAATGATGTTTTTTCAGATATTGGAAAGGAAATGGGAGTATCTCTTTATGCAGATGATGGGGCGATTTGGAAACGAGGAAGGAACATTGTATTTATTAAAAAGAAAATTCAAGAGGCAATCACAAAAGTAGAAAGATGGTCATACGAGTGGGGGTTTAGATTTTCGGTTGAAAAAACAAAGGCAATGCTCTTTTCAAAAGGCAGAAATACTAAAGAGATTAATTTGAAATTATATGATCATGAAATAGAAAGAGTGTCATGTTTTAAATTTTTAGGTATATGGTTTGATGAAAAACTCACTTTTAAAACACATATACAAAAAATGGTTGATAAAAGCAAAAAAGTAGTGAATGTGATGAGATGTCTAACAGGTAAGGAATGGGGAGCTAATAGAGTAGCACTAAGAGAAATATACACAGGTTTGATGAGATCTATGTTTGATTATGGGTGCATTGTATACCAGTCTGCTGCAAATAGTTTATTAAAAGAAATAGACAAGGTTCAATATAAGGCTTTAAGATTGTGTACGGGAGCAGTGATATCCACACCAATTGCAGCTCTGCAAGTAGAAATGGGGGAAATGCCATTAGACATCAGGAGAACTGAGATGTCGTTAAGGTATTGGGTTAATGTCATGGGGCACAACCAGCAACATCCATCAAGAGTATTGTTACAACCAGCATGGGAGAAAAGAAAGATGGAAATTAAAAACTTTGGTTGGGTTATACCTAGAATAATTGAAGAATTGAATTTGAATGAAGTGTTAATAAGTCCTACAGTGCCTTGGTCAACAGTGCCATTATGGTTAATCTCTCAACCCACAGTAGATCTGACACTGTTAAATAAAGAAGGAAGAGATGATCCAAAACCCAATGCACAAGAGACATATGAATACATACAAAGAAATTATGATGAATATGTTCAAATATATTCTGATGCTTCAAAAGATAGGGAGAATAAAGTAGGAGTGGCTTTTAGTATTCCAGCTTTTAACATCAGGACCTACAAAAGAATATCAGATAAACTGTCAATTTATACAGGTGAAATGACTGCAATTTTATTGGCATTACAGTGGGTAGAAGAAAGTAAACCAAAGAAGACGATTATCTGTTCTGATTCGAGTTCATCTTTAATAACAATTAAAACAGGACATTCAGAGTGTAGATCAGACATATTGATTGAAATATTACAGACAATATATAGAATTCAACAGATGGAGATCATTTTAGCTTTTACTTGGGTTCCAGCACATGTGGGTGTTTTAGGAAATGAACAAGCAGATGAATATGCAAAGGAGGCCACTAAAGAATCAGGTATTGACATATCTTTAAGAACTAGTAAAAATGAAATGAAGATTATAATTAGACAATATGTGAGGGAGAGATGGCAAAAGAAATGGGAGGAAGAAAGAACAGGAAGATGGTATTATATGATCCAGAGAATGGTGGGTACAAACAGAACAGCAGGGAGAAATAGACGTGAGGAAACAGTTATATCTAGGTTAAGGTTTGGTCACACTGCTTTAAATAGTGGGCTGTTTAAAATAGGGAGACATTCAAGTGGAAATTGTAATTATTGTAATGAAGAGGAAAATATAGAGCATATTGTAAAGAAATGTCCAGTATATAAGAGGGAACGGAATGTGGTGATAATGGACATTGAGGGTAATAATGTAAATATAGATATTGATAGCATTTTAAGTAGTGGAGTAGGAGATAAAAAGTTGAAAAATTTAATAATGTTTCTTAGAGAGACGGGGTTATATAATAGAATCTAAACAAATAAGAATAAGAGGGTAGAAATTTAACTTTTGATCCACACTCCTAACCAGTAGGTGGCGAAAATGCGCCTCAAAGTTGTATGCCAATCGCCAATAAAACAACACGAAGAAGAAGAAGAAGACACACATTGCTGAGTGTTGTTGTATGTTTACTTGTAACATTGCAAAGCATTTACTTCAACATAGGCTCATTCTGAAAACGTACCCCTATATACATTTCTGGAGATCACGAATTATGTAGCGAATGCTACGGGGCGGTATGATGCTGTTCCTTTTCATGCTTACCAGCTGACCGCTTACCTGCGTATGGATGGCTTTTCCACTGTTACCAGATTGTCCAATGGCTCGCCGTGTACGTCGGCAGACTTGAGACGCAGAGAGAATTTTACCACGACAATGAAAGCAGGTAAGACAAAAACACAAAATAAACAAGTAAATAACAGGGTGAGAATGTGGTAAAATCTGAAAACATGGTAAAAATCAGGCGAGGGCTTTTCTTTTTTTGGATTGCTTTTTAAAACTGTCGGTTGGGTTTAGGGAAGGGAGTGATCAGGTCAATCTGTGCTTTTTAAAACACTATTGGTTGAGTTTAGGGAAGGAGGATGGTGAGTCAAAAACTGCGAAAAAAAACGTACCTCCTGGGACGTATTTGGTGCTCTTCAGAAATGTATATAGCGGTACGTTTTCAGAATGAGCCTGGGTTGGTTTTCTTTGTCTAGTCTTAGCATTCTTTTAGGTCCTTGCCTTGTTTTTTTGTTTATCCTGTTTGCCGTCTGCACCGACCTCTGCCTGTGACCACGCCTAAGCTATTGGATTACCCTCATGATAACGTTTGTTCCTGTTTTACACAGCGGATGCCCTTCCATCTGCAACCCAGTACTGGGAAACATCCATACACACATTTAGTTTGACCTAATTCACCTATAGCGAATGTGTTTGGACTGTGGGGGAGCACCTGGAGGAAACCCACATCAACACGGGGAGAACATGCAAACTACACACAGAAATGCCAACTGGCCCAGCCGGGACTCAAACCAGCGACCTTCTTGCTGTAAGGCGACAGTGCTAACCACTGAGCCACTGTGAATGAATTAATTGATAACATTGATCAATGAATACTTATCAATGAATTTAATTAATAAATAAATGAAATATTTTGTGCTGGAAAAAAAATATCTCCTCTCCATTAAACGGCACTTGGGAAATATTTTAAAAAGAATTTGAATTTTATTATGATAATTTTGACTTAAACAGCATTTAAAATAATAATTATACAAATTCTGCATCTGTTTTCTTTCTGGAGTTCAGTTTTGAGAACTCCCAATGGGGATCTTCAAGTAAACGAGAGGGTTAAGTTGCGATTAGAAAGGTGAATTGAGGATGGATGAGTTGTGGAAGAGATACAGAGTGCAAAGAAAAGAGTTAAAAAAAGAAGATTTACAGTGACAGAGGAAAAGAAAGAGAGAGGGAATAAAGAACACAAGGGCCCCTCAGATGGGAATAAAGGCTCCACTGTTAGACATTTCACAGCTCGTTTTAACACAGTTGTGTGTTAGTGCTCCATAATATAATGGAGAATGTGAACATCATTAAAACAAAATTATTTGACCAACTGAAATGTACACTGGTGCTGGTAAATTTAGCAAACAACCACATTGAAACATTTTACATTTATGCATTTGGCAGACACTTATCTAAACCAACTTGCATGGAAGGTAAACATTTGATCAGTTCTTGCTTTTTCCCTGGGAATCAAACCCAAAATCTTGGTATTTTAAGTGCCATTGCTCTATTTGAGCTACAGGATGGTAAATAGTGTACATTCATTCATTCATTTTCCTTCGGCTTATCCCTTTATTTATCAGGGGTTGCCACAGCGGAATGAACCGCCAACTTATCCAGCATATGTTTTACACAGCGGATACCCTTCCAGCCGCAACCCAGTACTGGGAAACATCCATACACACTCATTCACACACAAACTCATACACTATGGCCAATTTAGTTTATTCAGTTTACCTATAGCACATGTCTTTGGACTGTGGGGGAAACCGGAGCATCCAGAGGAAACCCAAGCGAACTCTAAATAGTGTACATCATGTAAATGTATGTTTTACATGACAATATATTATGTAAACTGACTTTCAAAAGACAACAGATCATATGTATTAATCAACATATAGGGCTGTCAATTAATTAAAAGTGAGATTTTATCAAATTACTTACAGGATGGGACTTAAAATATACATATTAAATTTGGTTGTATTAATTACCCCTAAAGAATGTCATTTGGGAGGCACGGTGGCTCAGTGGTTAGCACTGTCACCTTACAGCAAGAAGGTCGCTGGTTCGAGTCCCGGCCGGGCCAGTTGGCATTTCTGTGTGGAGTTTGCATGTTCTCCCCGTGTTGGCGTGGGTTTCCGGTTTCCCCCACAGTCCAAACACATGCGCTATAGGTGAATTGGATGAACTAAATTGGCCATGAGTGTGTGTGTGAATGTGTGTGTGTATGAGTGTTTCCCAGTACTGGGTTGTGGCCGGAAGGGCATACACTGCGTAAAAACATATGCTGGAATAGTTGGCAGTTCACTCCGCTGTGGTGACCCCTGATAAACCAGGGACTAAGCCAAAAGAAAATGAATGAATGTCATTTGCTTCACTTGAGACAAACCTTTTTTTTTGTTGAACACAAAAGAAGATATTTTGAAGAATGTTGGAAACTTGTAACCATCGACTTGCATAGTATTTGTTTTTCCTACTATTAAAGCCAATTGTTAACCATTTGTTAAATTCTTCAAAATATTTTCTGTTGTGTTCAACTGAATAAAGAAATTTGTAAAGGTTTGTAGATATTTAAGGGTAAATAGTGGGTAAATTTTCGTTTCTGGGTGAACTATCCCTTTAACTAAATTAACATTATTAAAGGTAGCTTCAGAAAGATATGTTATTTTATTCAGCAATATATTGCAAATTTATAGACCATAACTGCCATGATTCAATGACTTAGATATTTACTGCCACCTAGTGTTTATTTTAGTTTCTTATTTAAAAGGGGACCTACTGTATTATGCCCCTTTATACAAGATGTAGAAGAAGTCTCTGATGCCCCATGAGTGTGCGTGTGAACTGTGTTTTGGCTCAAAATAGTCCACAAATAATGTTTTATAACTCTTTGAAACTTCCCCTTTTAGGCTTTAATCCAATTTGTATCGTTTTAATGACTATATTGCTTTGAATTCAAATGAGATTGTGCTCTTTTTCAAAAGAGGGCGGAGCTACAAATGCCTGTGTGTCAGCATAGTGGCAGATTCAATAAACAAGACTGATGTCCTATGCTAATGAGGGAGAGATGGTCACTAGTGGGCAGGGCCTTCCCCCTCTGATGACATGTACAAAGGGAGAATGTCAATCAAAGTGTTTCTGCAGACTGTTTTTATCAAGTGTGATTATAAAAAATAACATTAATAAATCTTTACCATTAGAAGCTGCTTATATTCACACACTGCTGCCACACAATTGTGTTTAAGCCCCTTATAAAAGTGATTTTTGCATAATAGGTCCCCTTTAAACAAAACAAAAAAGAACATTCTGTTATGAAAAAAGAGAAAAGGGACCGGAATGCTGGTTTTAGAAGATAAAGTTTTTTTTTAAATAGAAATACATATATAAAACTTACACAGAATAGAGAACAGATATGAGTTTTACTATTATAAAGGCAGAAAAAGGTAAATGTTTAAATAGAAAGTGAAGGCTGGGGTCTGTCTTTCTGTCTGTCTGTCTGTCTTTCTGTCTGTCTGTCTGTCTTTCTTTCTTTCTTGAGTAGAAAACAGAACACAGCGTGTTAGTAATAAGGTCAAGTGTTCATGACTCTTTAGTCACTTCTTGAGTGACTCTTGAGTGACACTTCTTAAGTGACTCAATAGACAAAAGAACGTTACATCAAGAATTTAATGGCATGAATAAAAGTCCAAAATTTGTTTATCAAAAGTGATCGTGTTTCATCGCGATTCTTTTTTTTTTTCTTTTCTTTTCTTTTTTTAAATAAACACTTATGTCAGAGTTTTTAATCACTAGCTTTTCAGTAATCTCTCAGACTTAAAAACATATAATTTACTTTTTGAAGTGCAGGGTGGATTCTGATTGGCTCTCAGTTTGTATTATTTATTCATTTTCCTTCGGCTTAGTCTCTTATTTATCAGGGGTCACCACAGCGGAATGAACCCCCAACTATTCCCGCATATGTTTTACACAGCGAATGCCCTTCCAGCTGCAACCCAGTACTGGGAAACATCCATACACTCTTGCATTCTCACTTATACACTACAACCAATTTTGTTTTACCCAATTCACTTACACCGCATGTCTTTGGATTGTGGGGGAAACTGGAGGAGGAGGAAACCCACGCGAACATGGGAAGAACATGCAAACTCCACACAGAAATGCCAACTGGCCCAGCCGGGACTCGAACTAGCGACCTTCTTGCTGTAAGGCAACAGTGCTAGCCACTGAGCCACCGTGTCGCCCTTGTATTGTTCATCAAATACAAAAGAATGAAAAGTTTTGAAAGTGATTCCTAATATAAAGCTCCTATGTGTTGTTATCATTCTAACTCTGATGTGGACTCTGCTGTTCCTTTAACATAAGTGGTAATTAAATCATGACATTTTTATTTAATAAAAATTTTCAGAGCTTGACGTTTGAAAAATTCCAGTCCAGTCGCTCTTTAAAATTAAAATGTTCTATTGCCAACCTTGTATCTCATTAACCATAAAATGGGATTCACTTGCAAACACAAAATTGTGTTTTGCTGCTTATTACCAGAAATCAAGGCTTGGATTGGATGGCTGTTTGAAAGCTGGTTTGGATAGTTTCTGGAAAGTGTAACCAGTCACACAGTCGGGACGCTGTTGCTTGTTCGTACAGTATGTTCATTAAATGACTGATTGACACATGAGTGCCTTTATAGTCATGACAAAGAAGTGCTTCTGTAGAACAATAGGCATGACTTTAATGTCATGCTGTGGCGTCATTCCTTCAAGTGCTTGCTAAATCACTAAATACAGTGCTAAATACTGGAGCATCCAGACATCATTCATTTATCTTGCAGACATCATTCATTTTTATCTAATGAGAAAATTCCAAGTCAATAGAAAACACAATACATGTAGAGCTGCCGCTTTTAGAGGTAACAACAAAGCGTGTCATTCAAGCATGAACGTTTTATATTTCCAAATCAGATATCTTGCGCTTGTGTATGTTGCAGGATCTAAATATATCTGTTGGTGCTGCCAAAATAGTGGAGAACAGGTTGTTTATCTGGTTTGCAGCAACCTTTAGGAACAGCTATCAAGTACACTGAAAAAACTATTTGTGGAGTCAACTTAACTTTGTTACCCAGCATGCCTAAAGATTTTGTTGTCTTTACAAAATATCTCATGTTGAAATAACTTGCCACTCGAGTGAAATCCAGGTAATAAATTTTTGAGTCGGACAAATAAATAGATTTTTCGATAAATTTTTTTTTTAAACCATGATCGAGTCTATATCATTTCTGAAAAGCCGTGAATCTGTCTTTTTTCATATTTATTTATTGATTTCTGTAATCTAGAACTAATTAAACTGGAACTTGTCATTATGAGTCTTGCGCACAGACAAACATTTGTGTGTGTGTTTATGTGCATGTGTGAAAAAAGTACTGATGCATACTGACACATATTTAAGATGTTATGCTGAAAAAACAATCTGACTTTGTAAACATTTGAACGTTTTGTTATTTAATGTGTTCCAGAAATAAATAGTAAAAAAAAAAATTATTATTTCTTATTTTTCAATCACGGGTGACACGGTAGCTCAGTGGTTAGCACTGTCGCCTCACAGCAAGAAGGTCGCTGGTTCGAGTCCTGGCTGGGCCCTTTGGCATTTCTGTGTGGAGTTTGCACGTTCTCCCCATGTTGGCGTGGGTTTCCTCCGGGTGCTCTGGTTTCCCCCACAGTACAAACACATGCGCTATAGGTGAATTGAATAAACTGAATTGGCTGAAGTGTATGAGTGTGGGCATCACGGTGGCGCAGTGGGTAGCATGATTGCCTCACAGCAAGAAGGTCGCTGGTTCGAGCCTCGGCTGGGTCAGTTGGCATTTCTGTGTGGAGTTTGCATTTTCTCCCCATGTTTCCCAAGTCCATGCGGTACAGGTGAAGCTAAATTGTCCGTAGTGTATGAGTGTGAATGGGTATATATGGATGTTTCACAGTGATGGGTTGCGGCTGGAAGGGCATCTGCTGCGTAGAACATATGCTGGATAAGTTGGCAGTTCATTCAGCTGTGGCGACCCCAGATTAATAAAGGGACTAAGCCGAAAAGAAAATGAATGAATGAAATGCCATTAGGTGGTACGGTGGTTAGCACTGTCACCTCACAGCAAGAAGGTCGCTGCTTCGAGTCCCGGCTGGCTCAGTTGGCATTTCTGTGTGGAGTTTGCATGTTCTTCTCGTGTTGGCGTGGGTTTCCTCCAGGTGCTCTGGTTTCCCCCACAGTCCAAAGACATGTGCTATAAGTGAATTGGATGATTTGGCCGTAGTGTATCAATGTGTGTGAATGTGAGAGCATGGGTGTTTCCGGTTCATTCCGCTGTGGCGACCCCTGATAAATAAAGGACTAAGCTAAAGGAAAATGAATGAATGACTGTTGAGGTCAGTGGTTCATTAGGTTGTCTGTATGACAAGTGTTGCTTCTTGTTGTCGTGTACAAGAAGGATGTTTATCTGAAACGTGCAACAAAACATACCCTAAGTAACGCATTTCTGATTCGCAGAAATGTAAACAGCGCCCTCTAGTGGATTTGTTATTTGAAATGCGCAACAAATCCAATGTAATGTTTTATGTTGTGCCAAAATGTAGGCTGAGGCACACATTTCAAATCAGCCTGAGTTATATTTTTGTGTGTTTTTTACTGACATGACTGTCATTTTCCAAACCTTCATTTATAAGAAGGAATGAGACTAGTCAGACCTGTTTTGGATACTTGGATAGACTATTGACTTTCATCTGACGAGAAAGACACGTCAAACAAGTGACTTAAAGTCTTAAATGGGCTAGACGCCCATCTTTCACAACATTTCACTTCAGCCATGGGGTTGTTAGTGTTCTTGCTTAGCTCTGTAGTCATAATGTTGAGTACGCAGGGTAAGTTTGATCTTGCGTATATTTATGTACGGTATGTTTGTTTGGAGAGTTGGAAGAAAATGTGATATAAAAATTATTAAATTTTTTTGTTTAAAGTATTATTATTTTTTTTTTTATGTTTTGGAAGTGATGTCTGGTAATTCTATTCATCACTACCTTTGTCTTGTTTTTCAGTAAGGATATTAAAAAACATTTAGAAGCAATAAATGCAAAAGTTATTATTTTTTTATGTCTTGCTGTTAGGCTGAAAAAAAAAAGTTTGAAATTGTTTGTTCTTCATCCACAGACTCAAACGTACAGATAAGAAATGGTAAGATAAGCGAAACAATAAATGATATGAAAGTTATGATGAGGCAGGACACTTATGATTTGTATTAGGGCTGCACAACTTGGGGGGAAAAGTCTAAATGTGTTTCTATTATTAATAATTATGATCATTTTTGTTTGTAGGGCGGCTATATTATTAAAATGATAGCTAAATAAATACAAAACATTGCTATTAAAATAAAAATAAAATGAGTAATCACAAAAATCTATATAATACTATTATTTTACTTTACATTGGACAAAAAACAAATGCAATAATGTTAAACCACTAAACTTTCATTTTTAATGAACGCTATGATGAGACAGGATGCTTATAATTTGTATTAGGGCTGCACGACTTGGGGGGGCGGGGGAGTCTAAATGTGTTTTTATTATTAATAATTATGATCATTATTCAAAAATAAAGTAGATTTGCAGTGCTTATTTGTAGGGCTGCTATATTATTAAAATGATTGCTAAATAAATATGAAACATTGCTATTAAAAAATTATGAAAATCTATATAATACTACTGTTTTACTTTACATTAGACAAAACAAATGCAATAATGTAAACCATTAAACTTTAATTTTGTTGATATGCACTTCTCATATGATAATAATGTAATTCGATAACCGCTCTAAACCGTATTACAGTTTGGTCAATCATACACCCCTAATTTGTAATCTATAATTTGTTGTCTGCAGACTGTGGGGTGGCTCCCCTGAATACACGTATAGTTGGTGGCACTGATGCCCCTGCTGGTAGCTGGCCCTGGCAGGTCAGCATACATTACAACAACAGGCACGTCTGTGGAGGAACACTGATCCACAGCCAGTGGGTGATGACGGCCGCTCACTGCATCATCTCGTAAGATGGACTGATTTATGAATTTTTCAATTTCAGTAACATAAATTCTAAAGTGCCCCTATTATGCTTTGTTGGATAGCATTCATGTAGTTTGTAATGCAGTAGAAGTTGTTTGCAAATCCAAAACATCCGCGAAGTTTCAAAGATCAAAATACACAGCTGAAAATGTGCCCAATGGAAACACATCAGTTTTCACACATAATTAAACCTACTTATATCTGTCACCAGGATTTCTAGAATGCCTTATACGCTGTAAAAAATGCAGGGTTCCACACAATTAATTTATGTTGTCCCAAAACAAATCGATTAAATTAACTTTAATTTAACTCTAAATTTAAGTGGATTGAAAGTAAAACAATTAAGTTGTCCAAAAAAAATCCCAAGAATTGTTGTTTCAGCTCATTTAAAATAAGTAGATTGAACAAGCGGCAAAAATAATTTGAGTGTAGTGAAAGGATGAGTTTTATTTAACCCAGGATCATTGGAAATATGTGCTCAGGGCTACATTTTTGAGAACCTGGACTATGACTTCTTGCAGTTTTACAAACAAATCCACTAGAGGGCGCCATTTACATTTTTTACAATCTCAAATATGTTACTGGAGCACGTTTTCTTATACGTGCCATTTCTGCAAATATTAACGTCCTTCTCGCATGCGCCCTTGAAAGATGCCGGTCGGCTTGTAGTTGTGCAAAATATATCAGCTTGATATCGACTGACCACACACCACATCCTCTAAACCCAATCGGTAGTGTTTTCAAAAGCAAACTAGAAAAGAAAAGTCATCACAACCGTGTGCTTCTACTGCAACCTTTACTGCTTTTTTTGGGTTTCTTTTTACCTGATTTCTGGAACTGTCCTTCGCCAAACTCAAACCCAAAGGTCCACCTACCAAGTCTAGCGCAGTTTGCGGCGAGCTACCAAGCAAATCAGTCATGCCAGAAAAGCTGCCCATACGGAGGAAAGCGGTCAGGGGTACTGACCCGTAGCATTCGTTTTACACATAAAATGCAGCCATATGTACCCGCAAGCATATTTTTCGGTTCTCAAAAAATGTAGCCCAGGGCATATTTTCCCAATGAACCTGTGTTGGTTTTATTCACAATACATTTTAATTAAAGTCTGCATGAACCAAAGGCGATTGAGACTTACATTTTGTATTTTGAAGTGCCCACAATATCGATACTGTGCATGTTTATTATCACGATACATTGAATTATTGAATATCGGCATATGTCTAGTCTTATATGGCTATTCTATTTATTCTAAATTTCAGGTAAGTCCTATGCTCAATAAACTTATCTATTCACATTTTCATAATTCCAGAACATGGTCTTCACACAACATGTACTTTGACCCTCAAACACTGTAGTTGAAGCTGAGGTCTGGAACACTTTGGTTTAACATTGACAATATCTCAAAAAGATGCTTTTTTTCCAAAAGGATTTTTTATAAACTTCCAAAGAATGAGCTAGAATAGATGCCATTGTTACTGCTCTTATCACAGTATTTACAAGTGCTGAGGAAGCCTCTGCAGCTGGAATTTTTTTTTATTCGACCAATCAAAACAGATTGATCCATCTGAGAGCAGGGCGGCTGAATCTCAAAAAAGGAGGGGCTTAAAAATTAAGCAATCGGATATTTGAACAAATCATTTTAGACAAAACTGCTGATGCAGCTAATTTTCCAACGCAATCTCACGACTTTTTGATTGTGTTTTTTTTTTTTTTGTATGAATTTGTACATCTCATTTATATAATTTAGTACGATTTGCTAATCTTCCAATGATGTTTGGGTTTAGGGGAGGGGTTTGGTGCCACTCCTCCTTTTAAAAATCTTACATTTTCATACAACTGAACTTGTATGAATTCATACGAATTAGCCACTATATGAAACGTAAAATAGTTGCATTTCATCGTGAGATCGGTATGGATTTTTTTACCTTGGATGGAAATAAACGAATCATCATAGGTAGATTTATAGGCACTTTAAACTGTTCGAATAGACCTGGTGGAGTTTTCTCTAGCCTAAACCAAACATTCTTTTATAATTCCCCATCGCAACAGTACTAACATCAACGTCTGGACGCTGTACTTGGGAAGGCAAACCCAGAGCACGTCTGTCGCCAACTCAAATGAAGTAAAAGTTGGCATTCAGTCCATCATTGTCCATCCGAACTTCAACAACACACTTCTCAACAATGACATCTCTTTGATGAAACTGAGTCAACCTGCGAACTCCAGTCTGTATATTCGTCCCATCTGCCTGGCATCCAATGGCAGCATCTTTTACAATGGCACATCCTGCTGGGCAACAGGTTGGGGAAACATCGGCAAAGACCGTGAGTTTTTCAATGATTATAATCCTTAAATATAAATAGTAAATACTTATTTCTTGAAGAACTTAAAGATAGAGATGTTTACTTAAAGATCTTTATTTATTCAACCTCAAACCAAACAAGATGGTTACTTTTTTCTTCCGTAGAACATTTAAAAAAATTTGCTTGGTCCTTGGTGATTCACAGAATGTAACATCTACTTTGAGAGTCAATTAAAAACGTATGGCAATGAATACATGTGGCTCCTGACTGAGGTTTTCTGTGCATTAGCAATTCTTCTGTGCAAGAAATGTAACATTTTGGTGATATTTACAACATTGTTAATGTAAACATTATTCTAGAAATCTTCTTCTGAAATCTTTTTAAATGACTTTAGAGTTATATAAGAGAGTAGCAAATTAACAATATTTTCAAAAATATTTTCAAGTGTGTCTATTTGTATTTTGAGTTTTGTAAGTAATATTTATAATGCGTGTGTGTGTGTGTATGTGTAATAACCATGCATATGAGTGATCATATGATTAGACGGAATGTCATATTTAAAATATTGTCATCAAGATACAATAACCAGTCTACGCTTAAGCTCAAAGGGACAGTTCATGCAAAAAAAAAAAAAATTACATTTACTCATCATTTACTCAGCATCAAGTGGCTTCAAATCTTCATTAAAATGTTTTCTAACACTAAAGAAGATATTTTAAAGAATGTTGCAAACTGTCATTTGACATCCATAGTAAGAAAAAAAACTATTAAAGTCAATGGTTTCCAACATTCTTCCAAACATCCTCTTTTGTGTTCAACTTTAGAAAGAAACAGGTTTGGAACAAGTGGGAGGAGAGTAAATGATGACCGATTATTCATTTTTGGGTGAACCATCCCTTTAACTCGCTTTATATTGCACCATTATTGTGATTAAGTCAGACTTCTTGTTTTACGAATATGACATGCTCCGGCGTCTCTGGAAATAATTTTTAAATCTTAATCTATAGCCATTATATATTTTTTTGTTTTGGTTTTGTGCTGAAAATAGATTCATATATAGCTAGTCGAGTCATTTAAAATAGTAAAAACAGACTTCCTATGTATTCATATGTTTGTTTTCCTCTCACATGCCTACACTGTGTTCCTATTTCTCATGTTAAAAAAAGACTGATAAGAAGAAGTTATGAAAGGAAGCAGAATAAGATCTCACACCCTGCTGTGGTCAGATAGATTCGCATGAGGGCGGCATGAATCTTCCGTTAGTTGTGTAATGGTTCCTTCTTTGGCCAACTGTATCAGTGACACACAATCACTCAGTGTCTCCTGTGTGACAGAAGCTTTGCCGGCCCCGCAGACCCTTCAGCAAGTGCAAATC
This sequence comes from Danio jaintianensis, assembly GCA_903798115.1. Taxonomy (NCBI): domain Eukaryota; kingdom Metazoa; phylum Chordata; class Actinopteri; order Cypriniformes; family Danionidae; genus Danio; species Danio jaintianensis. The sequence continues at coordinate 5,557,553 of CAIGQV010019950.1, read as the reverse complement.
CCAGTTGTGGCCAACTCACTGTGTAGCATCGAGTATGGGTCAGTAAATGACGTCACAATCACACCTCAGATGATTTGTGCTGGGAGAGCAAACAAAGGAGTCTGTCAGGTGAGTGCAATGGAAAATACTGAGGTGTTAATGGAACACTCCACTTTTCTTTTTCACAACTCCCCTAGAGTTAAACAGTTGAGTTTTACCATTTTTGATTCAATTCAGCCGATGTCCAGGTCTAGCGGGAGCACTTTTAGCTTAGCATAGATCATTGAATCGGATTAGACCATTAGCATCTCCCCCAAAAATGACCAGTGTTTTGATAATTTTCCTATTATCGCCTTGCCCAAAAGTGAAAATAAGGGAAATAAGTTTGAAGGGATTGTCAGAGAAATTTTGGTAACAGCTTTTAAGACACTGCTAACATGATTTATCAAGTTAATAACATGTTTTAGCCCACTGCTAACAGAATTTACAAGAATGGCTCATTTTACAACACACCTAGAGTTAAACAGTTGAGTTTTACCATTTTTGATTCAATTCAGCCGATGTCCAGGTCTAGCAGGAGCACTTTTAGCTTAGCTTAGCATAGATCATTGAATCGGATTAGACCATTAGCATCTCCCTCACAAAATTATATAATAATATATAATAATAATAATAATAGAGATAATTTTCTTATTTATTTACTCTTGTTTATTGACATCGTGTACTTGACTTGATATAAAAAAACTCATACAGGGATATAAGTAGGGATATAAGTAGCTTCAACAGTGAATGATGACAAAAGTATCGGGAGTATCAAAAGTATTATCAAAAGTATCGTTGCAAGTCTGCAAACAAATGACAGGTTACTGAAGTGAATAATGTCACTTTTATTTTCTGTAGAGCTTTAAAAAAGTGAACAGTTATATTCCTGTTTGTTAATGTAAAGCTGATTTGAATCACAATGTGTATTGTGTAAAGTTTTACAGCCTAAATAAATGTGTCTGTCTTTAGAAACAAAACCAAACCATGATCTATTTCCCCATCTCATTCAAACAACTCATGTTTATCTTGCCTGCTCTCTGTCACCCTCTGCAGGGCGATTCCGGGGGTCCATTTCAGTGTAAACAGGGGTCTGTGTGGATCCAAGCGGGCATCACGAGTTATGGGACGAGTATGGGCTGCGCTGTGGGAGCTTATCCAGAGGTGTATTCACGAGTCTCTGAGTTTCAGTCTTGGATCAAGATGAACGTCCAGGGATCTTCCATTGACTTTGTAACCTTTACATCTAATTGCACAGACACCAATGTCACATGCTCAAACCTAGCCTCACCGCATTTCACACTCGTCTCTAATTTTAGCAATGTCTTCATTACATTAATCTCAAACTTCCTCATACTCATGGTCACTTAAAACCGACTCACTCAAACATGCAGTTCTAAGATACAGAGTCAGTATGTTTCCATTCACCTATTTTTATGCACATTTTGGAATATAGAATTAAATGGAAATGACAAGATGTGCATACATTTTGAAAACAAGACAAAAAATTTACTGAATAAATTTAAGTATGCACTTCAAAAAAAATAACGTGATTTTGCTTTAATAGATTATGCTATAACAAAAATGTGCATGTGGATGGTTTTAATGGGTAAAAAAACCATCTGAAATATTGTTTTGGTCATTCAGCCAAAGTCCATAATCACAGTGGTTCGGTATTATTACCTCCAGAATTGTCTTGAGCATTCATTGTATTGTGTGTTCGTCTTCTGAGGTGCAAGAGATTTATTATATAAGAAAAAAGGCCCACTGTGGCTTCTCCTAACCCAGAGGATTTCATTTTTTCTTTTTGATATCTGGTGCCAGTTAATCAGGAGTTGACCATTTTGTTCTGGTTGACTCATTGGATAGAAACAGTGATTTTTATAAGCAAATGTTTTTTTGCGATATTCCAGTTTTGCGCATAAGTCTAATTCACATCTTTGGATGGAAACATAGCTAGTAACAGGGTAGAGTCATCACCAATGTGTGTAAGAGAGATCTTTGAAAGCATTTCGAAAAGTTACCTGAAAACGTTCCTGAAGTCTTTTGTCTTGTTATTGTGAGTGGCTGGATTCTGCTGGCAGATGCCATACATTCATTGGAGAATAAAAGCATCTTACTACTAAACAATTAGCAGTATATTTTGACGAAATCGATGGTAATGGTGACCAGTGTTTAGAGCAGGGGTCACCAACCCTGTTCCTTCCTGCAGAATTCAGCTCCAACCCTGATTAAACACACCTGAACCAATTAACTGGACCTGAAGCAGCACTTGATAATTACAGACAGCTGTGTTTGGTCAGGGTTGCAACTGAAATCTGAGGGAAGGTAGCTCTCCAGGAACACGGTTGGTGACCCCTGGTTTAGAGGCATTATTTTTTTCACATGGCGATTATGGAGCCAGATCAGTCTCAATAATAATACATTTGCATTCATAAAATTCATAAACGCACAACACAATTCGTAAATTCAGAACACAATTCATAAATGCACAACTCCAATTCATAAATCCACAACTCCAATTCATAACTTCAAAACACAATTCATAACTTCAAAACACAATTCAGGGCGACGCGGTGGCGCAGTGGGTAGCACATTCGCCTCACAGCAAGAAGGTCGCTGGTTCGAGCCTCGGCTGGGTCAGTTGGCATTTCTGTGTGGAGTTTGCATGTTCTCCCCGTGTTCGCGTGGGTTTCCTCCGGGTGCTCCGGTTTCCCCCACAAGTCCAAAGACATGCGGTATAGGTGAATTGGGTATGCTGAAATTGTCCGTAGTGTATGTGTGTGAATGAGTGTGTATGACTGTTTCCCAGTGATGGGTTGCAGCTGGAAGGGCATCCGCTGCGTAAAAACAAAATGCTGGATAAGTTGGCGGTTCATCCCGCTGTGGCGACCCCAGATTAATAAAGGGACTAAGCCGAAAAGAAAATGAATGAATGAAAACACAATTCATAACTTCAAAACACAATTCATAAATCCACAACTCCAATTCATAACTTCAGAACACAATTCATAACTTCAAAACACAATTCATAAATGCACAACTCCAATTCATAAATCCACAACTCCAATTCATAAATCCACAACTCCGATTCATAAATCCACAACTCCAATTCATAACTTCAAAACACAATTCATAACTTCAAAACACAATTCATAAATGCACAACTCCAATTCATAAATCCACAACTCCATTTCATAACTTTAAAACACAATTCATAACTTCAAAACACAATTCATAAATTCACAACTTAGAAAAAGCAAGAATGATATCTTTAAAGCTAAACTTAGCAATTGAATCAGAATAATATAGGCTGATAACAATTTAATAAGTGACTTCTATAACATTATTGTGCTGCATAAGTGGTAAAGTATCTGCATCTAAAAGTGAATTAGAGAATAAATGCATTTACATAACAATTAAAGCGCCAAATTTCATGGGATTCAATTCAAACATAACATTCTGAATGTAAATGCATGAGGAAAGTCATCCAAGAACTTCATATATACATAATTGTGTAAACATTTTAAATGCATTTATGTAAGATGCATATGGTGTGAGTATTTGGGAAATATTTTTGCTTTTTACTTGAATTTATGAATTGGAGTTGTGGATTTATGAATTGTGTTTTGAATTTACGAATCATGTTGTGCGTTTATGAACGCAAATGTATTATTATTGAGACTGATCTGGCTCCATAGGCGATTGCCTCAAAAAATGCAGGAGAACATTATTCCACTAATCCACTAGAGGTCGCTGCCTACATTTTGTTTTTTTTTGCCAATCTGAAATACGTTACTCAGGGCACATTTTGTTGTGTTTTGAGAAACGCGTCCTTCTTGTAGTACATGAAAGCAAGAATATTACATATTAGCTAACAAACAACTGACCTAAACCTAATCAATAGTGTTTTAAAAAGTGTACAGTAGAGAAAGGTGCACTGCAATCATGTTTTGCGTGGAGCAGTACTTCACCAGACTTGAACAGTGCAATACAACACCTTACAAAGTGAGCTACTGAGCACGCCAGAAAAGTTGTCCATATGGGTGAGGCAAACATATTCGATTACACATCATAGACTTGTTTTGTGGTATTTATTTAGTGTTGAGCAATGCACTCGACTGCATGAAAATAACCCTTTATTAGTCAAAGATATGTCCCTGTAAAAATCATGTGAGGAAAAAACAAGTTGTTGCCATCATACTGTCTAGTGTTCATTTTACCTAGTCAAATGTATGTTTAAGTAAATGTTTATGGTTTCACAAAAATGTATTTAAAGTACGTTTGTCTGCAAGTTTTGCGGTTTTGACAAAAATGTAGGCTGAGCATGTGTTTTGGTATCAGGTCACAAAACCTGTTAAAATGTTTGTCTCATGTTTCACCCTATAATCATAAGAAAACAGAGATGTTATAGTCAAAAACGTGTTTACAATGTGACTAGATTCTTTTTTTCTTAACAAAATTTAACCTCAAGTGTCATTCACATCTAATAATTTTCATTCATTCATTTTTTTTTCGGCTTAGTCCCTTTATTAATCAGGGGTCGCCACAGCGGATTGAACCGCCAACTTATCCAGCATATGTTTTACGCAGTGAATGCCCTTCCAGCTGCAACCCATCACTGGGAAACATCCATACACACTCATTCACTACGGACAGTTTAGCTTACCCAATTCACCTATACCACATGTCTTTGGACTTGTGGGGGAAACCAGAGCACCCGGAGGAAACCCACGCGAACACGGGGAGAACATGCAAACTCCACACAAAAACGCCAACTGACCCAGCCGAGGCTCGAACCAGCGACCTTGCTGTGAGGTGAACGTGCTACCCACTGCGCCACCGTGCATCCCTCTAATAATTCTATTTAATTGAATAATTTAGCCTATTTTATCTAAAGTGACTTACAAATAACAGACAACAGAAGCAAATCAAATTAGCAAAATGATATGTATATATTCCGACAAGTCCCAAATATAGTCATTACCACAATGTCCTGATGTTTAACACTTAACATTTCCATTGCAGTGGAGATTAAAATGAGAGAATAAAAACCTACAGTTTATATGTATTCTGAAGCACATAGATCACAAATTTGTGTGTGAAGACAGTCAAACTCTGTGTTGATGATTTAATACTTTATTCTTATGCCAGATAAAGAAAATATGTGGTGAAAACAACATGAGGATGAAAAAAAAGGTAAAGGTTGTAGATGCTGAAATAGAGGAAACGCAGGCTAATTTATTAGTTGGTCATCTAGTATGATGCTTATATCATTGTGGAAAATGATTACAGCAGTGTGTATGTTGGAAAGAATGATTCATGACTGTGTGTGTGTACATATGAGAGAACAGATGAGTGAGCCGGTGGAAGTGTGGTCATTGGTGTTTCTTTAATAAGCATGATTGGCCACAAACAGAGACTCTCCCGCCGCTGCTCCCGTGTCTCCTTTGGAGACGTATTTACCGACGGCTGCTGCGCTGTTGTTCTGTAAAGCAAATCAACACAGATTAGAACAGTATAATAGAAACTACATTTAAAAAAATGGTTGTAAATCCCTAATGTTGCACGTAAAGTAAACGCAGTGTTGTTCAGAACGTATGTGATATTTTAAAATATTCAACATTCAGTTCCCTATAGGTGAGAACTTCATTTATTTTCTCCAACAGTGGAACTGGTTTATTACAATAACTATTTAATAACTAAAAACTATTAAACTTATAACTAACAAAAAAACAAAAACTACATATTTTAACATAATTATTGGAAAAAAAGCAGAAAAATTGCTAACAATCAGGATGCAATGCAAATTACATCATTAATTCCAAATATTTAAATATTTGTGTTTGCATGTGTGTGCCTTTGTCAATAATTGTTTCTATATAATTCATCTTTAACATCTTTTATATTTAACTGTATTTAACAGTTTCTCTGTTGTTTTGGATTGCTATTCACAATGCTTCTTGGTATTGTAGTATTTTCCCATTTATTAAAGTACTGTAACTGTCTTTTTGTCAGTTTTATATATATATATATATATATATATATGAGCAATATCACACTCGTAGCAGTGCGATGTGGCTGTATATCGGCACTGGTGGGAGGCGTGGATATATACAGCCACATCGCACTGCTACGAGTGTGATATTGCGTTTATACAGCAGTTCAACGGTATAATCGTGTGTATAAAAAAGAAAATCAAACACTGAGAGTCTAAAAACCCTTTTGTAAGAGGAACTACTTTCTTCTGCCATTCATTCACATCTGCAGCTGACGTCAGAACAGCAGAATCCGTTACTAATTAAACCAACGTCACTTTAAAGCTAGTATTTGAATGATTCTCTAGCGTAATGTCTAAAGTGATGACAAAACAGGTGATTTTGCTAACATTTTAAGATTATAAGGCTGAAATGGCATGAAATCCCATAAGTCTACAGAGATATGCTGTATCAGATTCAAGAACCAGACAGAACTGTTGTATATATATATATATATAACTGGCCTATATATTTTTTGGCTTTAATGTTTGCTAAATTTTACAATGTTGTGCTTCGCCTGCTTCGATTTGGCTTAGTAATTAAAAAAAACTTTTTAAACATCCTTATGGAGAAAATGCACACTATACACAGCAACTTACAGTATTTTTTAACTTAAAAATGTTACTAATAATGGCATTACTTAGACTTTTAAAAACAAAGGTTCGTTATTGGCATTAATGGTTCTGTGAAGAACTTTAAAAATCCATTAAACATGCACAAAAGTTTCTTTGTAGTAGAAAAAGGCCATTCAGATCACTAAAAATTGTGATTTTGGATAAAAATGGTTTTAAAATGTATTAATAGTGTATAAAGTGTCTTGAATGATAGGTTAGGATATTTGGCAGGTGCTATTAATGTCGGTCATACTATATTATTTTACAGAGTCTAAAAATATACAAGCCTAAAATCACTTACAATAAGTAAATCTGCCCACATGTAAAAATACTATAGTAATTTATAGTAGATACCAAAGTGTGTTTGAACTCTACTATTGTAAAGTGTATTATACTGTATATACTACAACTCTTTAATACTGTAGTACACTTTATTTTTTACTAGAGTAAACGGGTATATTCTTTGTATTGGTGTATTCTTGGTGTACTGATTATAATATACACTATAGTTGTAAAAAAACTACAGTATTGGGTAATTTGTTTATAGTTCTATAGTTGTGTTATCAAAGCGACTGTAGAATTACCACAACAGTAATTACTATAGTATTTTTTCAATTGGGTAGAAAAACATACAGTTGAAGTCAAAATTATTCGCCCTCCTGTGATTTATTTAATATTATTTTTTTTCATTTTCAAATATTTCCCAAATGATGTTTAAGAGAGCAAGAAATATTTCACAGTATTTTCTATAATATTTTCTCTTCTGGAGAAAGTCTTATTTGCTTTATTTTGGCTAGAATAAAAGCAGTTTTTAATTATTTAAAAAATATTTTAAGGTCAATATTATTAGCCCCCTTAAGCAATATATTTTTTCAAATTGTCTACAGAACAATCCACTGTTATACAATGATATGCCTAATTACCCTGACTTGTCTAATTAACCTAGTTAAGCCTTTAAATTGCACTTAAAGCTGAATACTAGTATCTTGAAAAATATCTAGTAAAATATTATGTACTGTCATCGTGGCAAAGAGAAAAGAAATCAGTGTAATTCTGACTTTGTCAAAATGTGCTTTTGAAAATTTACATACTACGGCTCTCTTGACTAATTCCTCCTGGCAGGCCTTGCCGTTCTCCTTCTTTCCCCCCCAGGCTTTGAGAGCGGAGGCCTGCAGGGCCCGTCCGTAGGAGAAGGTGAGGGCCCAGGGTTTGCTCAGGGGACACTGGTTGATGGTGCTCAGGTTGATTGAAGCTTCCTCCTCGCTCTGGCCTCCAGACAGGAAAGTGATGCCTTTGGGGAAGATGATGATGATGATAATAATAATGCTTAGAGTTGAGGATATTTGTACAGTAGATTATAAATAAATGATATCAGATAGTTAATAAACTGTACATACAATAACACATTGATATGGATTAATGCATACAGTATATGACAAGACGGATGCATTAATTCTTATTAAAATATCATTTGTGTTATGCAAAGTTCAATTTTCAGCATTAAGTCTGTTGTAATAGTCTAATATGCTAACATTGTGCTTGATTATTAGTGATTTTACATTTGAAAGATTTGCAGGTTTATTTTTGTGTGTATTATATCAAGAAGAAAAATGTTTCCAATCATTTTGTTATTACAATTGGAAAAAAATTGCTTCTATATATTATAAAATAAATCTGCAAATATTTCAGCATTTAAAATAGCAGACATGTTTCAATTCAGCATCAGTCACATGACACTGAAGACTGAAGTAATGTAGAAATTTCAGCTATGAATCAGAAATAAATTGCAATATAATAAAAATAAGAAAAAAATGCTATGTGAAATTGAATTTTATTTTAATTTAATAACAAAATTAATCAATTATTTAAAATATTTTCGATCAAATAAATTAGCCTTGATTTGCACTTCTTAAACAAATAAACAACAACAATAAATAAAAAATCTGAAATATTCAACAAGAAAGTTATGTTAGAGCAGGTTAAAGGGATAGTTGACCCTAAAAAAATTTACTCACTACTAACTCTCAAGTGCTTGCAAACCTTTATGAGTTTCTTTCTTCTGTTGAACACAAAATACAATATTTTGAAGAAAGCTCAAAACCAGTAACCACTGACTTCCATAGTAGGAAAAGCAAACACTATTGAAGTCAATGGTTACAGGTTTCCACCGGCATTCTTCAAAATATTTTATTTTGTGTTTAACAGAAGAAAGAAACTCATAAAGGTTTGAAACGAGTATATAAGTGTGAATAAATGATGACAGAATGTTAATTTTTGGCTGAACTATCCCTTTAAGCGTGTGTGATTGTGAGTGTTTTGGGCTCACCAGGGACAGCAGGTGGAACGGTACGGCGCAGGGCAGTGACAGTAGCCATGGCGACCTCCTGAGGCGAGTATTTATGGGAGCAGGAGTGACCGGCCGTCACCATGTTGGGCTTCAGCAGGGTTCCCTCCAGATACACATGGTGGTCTGACAGAGCCTTGTACACCGCTGCTAGAACCTTCTCCGTCACGTACTGGCATCTCTTCAGGTCATGATCACCATCAGGCAGGATCTCAGGCTCCACGATGGGTACGATACCATGCTGACAGAGACGACAGAAATTAATATAAATGATTCATCTGACACACTGTACATATGTTAAAGGTCACCTATGATGCAAAATCAACTTTTGGAAGCTGTTTGGATAGGACTGTGTGTAGGTATAGAGTATCCACTGTCATATTGGAGTGATATAAACACAACAAGTTTCTTTTTTAAAATTTCCTGAAGTTACTGGATCCAAATCCCAGTGATTTTGAGGCCCACCACAACGTGACATAGGAGTGTAGTTTTCTCCGCCCACTTAATTGATTGACAGGCGCGTATTAACATGTCCACAAAACAGGATTTGCAAAGAAACTGGCATTAAAAGATCTGTTCCAGCTTTCTGTGATCAGCTGCACATCAAGAATGAGTTTCCGAGTTTAAAACATTTTTAAAACAGTGCATGTTTGTAATAAAGAAAGGCCAGTAAACAGGGTAAAATAGGAGCCTTTTAAATCATTCTGTTTTCTGAAAGGGTCACAGACACCAGGGGCAAAATATATATAAATGCAATTTTTGAATGCAGGTTGCACCATCCAAGATAACCACAAGTAACATTTTGATGAATAGTTTTTGTTATGCAGGTTTGAATTTAGTTGCCAGTAGCCTTTAGCCCCTTTTACACATACAGACCTTTCCGGAAAATTACCAGCAATTTTTTGAAAGGGATCATGTGTGAACAGGCCCTTTTTAAAAATACCGGTAAATTCGTCCGGCAATTTTACGGAAAGAGAAGTTGTAACGTTACCAAATATTTGCCGGAATGCTGCTCTGTGTGCACACAAAAGGAAAATTGCCAGAAAAAGAGCGCGTTCACGATTACAACGCGCTGATGTGAGATGTCTACTCCAGCCAATCATAACATTCAGACGCCTTCACATCTGCGCTGTTTATGAAAATAAAAGCCTTTGAATAATTTTCCAGACACATTTAGCTGCTAGATGTTAGTCAGGTAACGTTTCTATGTTCCTTCTTAATGCCAACTGTGTAAAGAATTATCGATAAAATGCTTATGATAAACTGCTGTTTGTTTACCTTCAAGCTCTGCTTCAGCTGCTTCACGCATGTGCATGTGAAGTAGTGCTCCGGTGAGCGCCAGCACACACACATATTATGTACATCTCGACATGCGAAAGTGTCCCTCCATACGTTTTCATCGAAGTTGTTCACAATACTTCTACTAGAATTTGTAATATAGTCAAATGTGTAAACATTTAGCTGCGGTTCGCGCTTCTGCCTTTGGATGTCTCTGGGACAAAAGCAGCTGCATGAATGCTAAAGCTTTAAATAAAAGTGAAACCATCAACAAAAGCCTGACCCCTTCTATGTTTACAAATACAAGCGCAGCCATTTAGAGCTCATTTCTGGTTAATGATGTAAGAATTTACCGGTATTTTGCAATGGATGTGTGAATGGTCTTTTCCGGAAAAATTCCGGAACGTCCTTGCCTGTGTGAACAGCACATATTTGAATTTACCGGTAAAGTCGTTCCGGCAATTTTCAGGATATTTACTGTTATCAATGTGTGAAAGGGGCTCTTGACTCACCGAGGACCACAGTTTCAGCAAAAAACATTAATGTTTTAGCAAAGAAAAAAGTAATCTACATTATGGATGGGTATTTGGGTGAACTATCCCTTCAACATCGGAGAAACCTCATGCTTATTAGTTTATTTACAGCGACATCCTGATGTTATTTTGATATTTTTAATTAGCAGAAGCTATACATACTATGTACAACATCCTTTTTTTTAAGGTTGCAATGTAAGTTCAAATTCAGATGTAGTACCTACCGCATAGTCCAGAATTCTGAATGCAGCGAGTTACTTGCTTTGTTTCTAAATGAATTCTGAACAAATCGTTTGAATGAATGATTCACCGAGGGACTTACCACTGCCTACCATTTCAATGCATTATTATTTCTCCATAACATGCAGACCAAAACCATTGAATGTACCAGCTCAAAAGTCACACTGACTGAAATATTATTTAGTTTTGATATCGAAAAAGTCCCTGTGGTGCGAAGGGCAGGACTGAAAGGTTAGTAGTTTCCTTCTTCCCTGAACAGTGAACTTTATGATATGTAAAGGCACAGTATGTCATTTCCGCCACTAGAGGGCGTGCATTCACAACAAACAAAGGTGTAGTTTGATGATGCCATGATGGAGTGTAGAATCATGGGAGTTGTGGTCTTCATCAGCAAAATATAAAACACTGTTCTAGATATTTTAATGAAGACATTGTACATATTGTGCATTTAATGTTTTTCCACCAATAATTTTAAAAGTGTGTCTCACCATCTGGCAGATGCTGGCATAGCGGGCGAGCACATTGGCATTCTCAATAATGGCGAGATTGGATGGAGTAGTGGGAGTGATCTTCAACACACAGCGCCATTTAGCGAAGTCAGCGCCATCTTTTTTGTACTGAGCGCAACGCTCATACAGACCATCCAGACCTAAGGAAGACATTATTATGAAAACATGAGGTCATGCCCTATTTTAAGGAACAATTCTTGTTATTAACAAACCATTAACTATGACTTTTGCCTTAATAAACTTCTAATTAGCTGCTTATTAATAGTTATTAAGCTAGCAGTTGGGTTTTGGTATTGGGTAGGATTAGTGATCATTCAGAATATGTGCTTTATAAGTTATAATAAACAGACACAATCTTAATAATAGGCAGGAAATAAACCAATAGTGAGAATTTAGTCCATATACTGTGTTACCAAATAGGAATTCAAATATATTTTTTGCGAAGAAGATGGAAGGATATCTTTCATACCCTGTGTGGTGGTCTCTCCATTGGTGCCGGCCAGAGGCACAACACCCTTGTCCACCTTGATTCCCACCACCATGCCTCTCTCCTTGATCAGCTGAGAGAAAAGCTTGCCGTCGTCGGTCTTCTGATAGAGGGTCTCATGGAAGAGAATGACTCCGCCGATGCAGGGTTTGATGCGGTCGTCAGCCGTGAATAGCAGCTGCCGGTACAGACGTCTGTTCTCCTCTGTGTTCTCAGCATTGATGCTCTGGAAACGCTTTGCTACGCTGCCTGAAACAAGAGCCAGAAAATAAACAGTTTTCATATAACAGGATTTTGTAAGTTGAAACAACTCGCAGTTTCTTAATTTGTTACTTCAACTTAACATGGTAAGTTTTCACTCTCTCAACTAGTCTTTAAGTTGACTTAACTAGAGTGTTTGTCACCTCAACTTAAAAACATATGCTAAGCCAAAGTCCCTTTAAGGCAAGTCATTTCACTCGGTGGCCATCTTTGAAACACCTCTCAGGCAATATGCTCGGGCATTCTGTTTGAATGGGGAAACCAAATTCTCCAAAATTGTTCTCCAACTTTACGATTAAATTTCATATTAGGAATCACCAATAAAATTAAACAACAACTGTCTCTTTAGTTTCATTTCTAAAATTTGAATCACACAAAATCTGCAGAAACTCATGGCTGGTCCGAGCCCCTCCCCCTGAGAATCGTCAATCTATAGCGATCGCTGATTGGCTCCTGTACTAGAAGGCGGGGCTTCATTCTCACACTTTCCCCCATTCAAAACTATACGAGTGACATGTATTGTGTATTCTATAGTCTTTGGCTGAGTTGAGTTTATCCGAAAAAATTAAGGACAATTATTTTGTAAGGAAAATGATTTTATAAGGGAAGTTATTTTGTATAGACAACTACAGTATAATTGTTAATTTGATCAAATCCTTCAGTAAAATGTGTAAGGTATATGTTTGTCTGTGCTGCCAATTGAGAAAATGTTAGATGTATTAAATGTTGTGTACAGATAAAATGTACGCAAAAAAATTATATGACAAAACGTCAAGACAACAAATATTTTTAGGTTGCTTTAACTTATTTTAGTAAGATAATCAGGTTTCAACTGAAATTTTTAAGTTATACAAAGTTTAACCTAATATTTCTAGTTAGTTTGATTGATGTAAGTTGATGATGGAAAGCCTTTATTTGTCACATACACTGTTACATGCAGCGAAATTGGACCCCTCTGACCATACACAAACATCACACATTTCAGGGGAAGACAGGTCAGAAGAGAGGTAGCATAGAACAGTAAATAAGTTACATTAAGGAAAAGGGAGGCGAAAAAACCCCTCCCAGACTGTCCTTGTGTACGTGCAAATTCCGCTTACTTGAAAATGCAAGTCAACCTGCTGAAACTAAACTGTGCGAGTCCAGGTTACTTGAAATAAGTCGCTGGGTCTAACTTTGTCAACTAAACATTTTAAGCTGAAAATACTTGTAGAGTTAAGTAAATAAAGATAATTTATTATTTTAAGTTGAGTTAACTTTTGTTTTTTTTTAATAAATAAAGTTTTAATAAACTAAATTTGCCATAGTGTATGAGTGCGAATGAGTGTGTATGGATGTTTCCCAGTACTGGGTTGCGGCTGGAAGGGCATCTGCTGTGTAAAACATATGCTGGATAAGTTGGCGGTTCATTCTGCTGTGGCGACCACTGATGAATAAAGAAGCTAAGCTGAAGGAAAATGAATGAATATTATATTGGTGTCACTGCTATTTAAAATACATTCCTGCAATGGTGACTTACTCTAGCAAAGTAATTTACTCTTGTTTGCTGTCTTGCATCAATAAATGAGTGGAAATTCATTTTAGCCAACATGTGGGATTTTTTTTTGATTAATGAAGTGTTTAAATTAGTTTTCAGTGTGGGTGAGCAACATTTGTTTACCTTATTTAATGTAACTATATTAGGTACTGTAAATACATCATAAATGTATGAGAAATGTGTAAATATATGTTTTTTTAAAAAAGTTTTTATTAAAAAGGTTGCATAATGCTTTTCAAGCCAGTAGATGGTGAAATCACTATGTACTTGTCTGCACACATCATGAGGTCTTAAATATTTTTCAATTTTTTGTTGAATATGGTGTTGTAATTTGTACCTGTGGACTCATCGGCGGCAAGAATTCCCTTTCCTGGAGCAACAATCCTCTGAGCAATATCACTCAGCTCTTTCTTCTGATCAGGGCTCAGGAATGGATACGCGTGAGGCATCTTTACTGTACGGGGAAAAGATATAAAGTAGATATCAGTGGAATAATAAGTATTGTGGCAGCTCCATAGTATATCACTGTGTTATCAAATGGTATTATCAAGGAACTTTAAAGATATACCGAACTATTTATGCATCATAAAATGGATCATTGTTTTCAGACAGGTTTCCTATCCCATTGGTTGGACAAACATAATTAAATTTTACTGCGTTTTCAAGATTCCCTTGACAATCTGCCTTTAAAATAAGATTTGTGACCAACAAAAGCTTATGATTCGAACACAATGGATTCCTAACAAGTCCATATAACTTTTAAATCCTAAATATTCAGCAGAAGTAAAAAGTGTTTACTTTTTTTTATTGTTACTGACTTCAACATCTTCACAAGTTAAGCTAAAATCTTAATTTAAAATCTACAAATTTGCAAGAGAGCAATTTTAAACTTAACTAAGCTGTAAATGCAAACTAGCGAGCAGATGAGTTTAGCTGCTGAAGACACATACTCATTTTCTTAGTGTATTTTTACAGCAGTTCATTTTAAAAGTGCAGATTTTTTTTTTTTAGAAAGTATTTGAAAGCTGAAGAAATTACATACATGAACTTTAACTTCACGATGCTTCACAGTAACAAAAAAGGCTGTCATTTTAATGGTAAAAATGTACAAATCTGTAACTGGTTAACAGTAAGTTTCCTTAATATATAAGGAATAACCGCAAATTGACTATCCCATAATTCGCTGCATTACACTTCACTTTTTATGCTTTTTATTGCCGATACTATGATATTTTAGTTTTTTTGTCCCATCCGTGATGTACATTACAGTTTTGAAGTTTTGATAAATTATTTTTATTCATTCATTCATTCATTCATTCACTTCGGCTTAGTCTCTTTATTAATCTGGGGTCACAACAGCGGAATGAACAGCCAACTTATCCAGCATATGTTTTACGCAGCGGATGCCCTTCCAGCTGCAACCCATCACTGGGAAACAACCATACACTCTCATTCACACACTACGGACAATTTAGCTTACCCAATTCACCTATACCGCATGTCTTTGGACTTGTGGGGGAAACCGGAGCACCCGGAGGAAACCCACGTCAACACGGGGAGAACATGCAAACTCCACACAGAAATGCCAACTGACCCAGCCGGGGCTCGAACCAGCGACCTTCTTGCTGTGAGGCGATCGTGCTACCCACTGCGCCACCGTGATGCCAAATAATGTTTTTTTGCATTTAATTTTATGCGTGTTTGAAATGTCTTTATTTTTTGAAAGAAATCTTAATTATTTCTTAATTACTGTATTTTTTTAACTGTAAAATTCTGGCAACCACAGTAACCAGAAATTTTATGGACTTTTTTTTGCATTATCATGATTCCCTTGACAATCTGCCTATTGGGTTTCAGCAGAAGATAAGCTTTGTGACCAACAAAAGTTTATCATCATTATTTCTTAATTACTGTATTTTTTAACTGTAAAACTCTGGCAACCACAGTTACCTTTTTTTTTTTTACTGTAAATGTTATGGACTTTTTTTTTTTTTTTACAGTGTTCAGTTCAAACATGCTTATTTGATATATATAAAATGAAATTTATTTTAAAAATAAGTTAATCAAGCATGCTGCTGAATATGTATGAAGTTAGAAAATATGTCTTTCAGAACTGCACATAATAAGATACGGTAACAATTTACAATAAGATTACATTAGTTAATGATAGTTAATGTGTTTCTTTTCTTCTAGTTAATTATTTTTTTTAGGGGTTTTTCATCTTTATTTGGAAAGGACAGTGGGGGTTACAGACAGGAAAGTATTGGAAGCAGAGAGAGGGGAAGGGTTGACAAAGGACCTCGAACTGGGAATCGAACTCCGGTCGCCATGAGCACCATGGTGCTATATGTCGGCGCACTTAATCACTAGGTTATTGGCACCGACGTTAATGTGTTTCTTAACATGAACAAACAATGAAGATTACATTTATTACAGTATCTACTCTTCTTTGTTAATGTTAGTCTTTCATTGTTAGTTCTTGATAACTCACAGTGCATTAATTAATGTTAATAAGCACTTTGGACTTTAATGCTGTATAATTTTGGATTTTAATACGGTAGCAAATGTTAAACAATGATTACTAGTAATTTATGCTGTAAAAGTTTTATGCTGTAAAAGTCTGTATTTTGTGACTCACAAGTGTTTTCCGTTTATTTACGGTTGTGAATTGCATTATGGGATGTTGATCTCTGCTCTGTCGACTTTTGATGTTGAAAATTCAACTCTACAGTTTAACAAAGTGACTTTTAGTGACATTTTAGTAGTTTGAAATAATATTACAAGGTTTTTGTGCCGTAATATACAACACCAACACAGACAATATAGCACTGCAAACTATTAAAAATGTTAATAAAAGTAACTTTTTCGAACTTTTCAAAGATAAAGGTTGTTGAAAGTAAGATCAAGGTCCCATAATGCAATTCAAAGGCATAAATAAAAAAAATTAATTAATTTTTTTTATAGGTATATATTAACTAATATATTAACATACTGTACTTCATTGTTGTCACGGTCACCAGCGATCCAGCCTGTGCAGATATACACATAGATCGCTAACAGACTACAAATCCGCCATTTCAAGAACTACAAGTCATGCACCACACAGACACACCGGTTCCTGATTCCGTCTGATTACACTTACCCAGCTGAAGCTGCTCAAAGACTGATTAGTTGGACTATTTATACAGCACACAAACACACAGACTTGGCTGAGTCTTGTTTATCTGAATTGTGAACATTACGACGTGTTTTCCTTGCCTTGACTTGCCGGTTTTGACCCTCGCCTTGTTTGTTTGTTTTACGTTGCTTGCTGACTGCCTGTACTGACCATTCGCCTGCTTATTGACCACGACTCTGGATTGCCCGTATACATCTGTTTGCTCCTGTGTTGACTGTTGCTTGCCTGAACATTCTGTTGAATAAAACCTGCATTTGGATCCGCACTCCGTTGTCAGCGTCCCACTTCACATTACAGTTGTATTTAAAAAAATGCTAATAATAATTATAGTGACTCAAAGTGACAATGAAATGAGGAAGTGTTTTGAGGAACTCTAAAAAAAAAGTAATATACATAAAGATTTTTATTTGCCATGCATATTAAAGAAAAACAAACATCTGACTTGAACTCCTTGAAAAGCTTCATGTTTTGTCTGTCTCTGTGTGTGCGGCAGTATATTGTCACCATATCCTTTACTACCTCTTCTGCTTTATCTTTCTTTTGTATTTCCTTTTAATGAGTAGTGACTTTCTTTTCCTTATTACCGTCTTCCTCAAGAGTTACATATGTGTGAATGTTTCCTGACGAAGCCTATTCTCATTGTTGACCTTTATCTGAAGTATGTAGGAGAGACTGTGTTCCTGTCACCCCCGCCCCATCCATTGCTGAACTTACTTCTGCCCTTTCTGACACTATAGCCTAACAGTTGGGTCTATAAATACACCAGCGGCACCAGCTGCACTGCTGTTGATCTGCTGCTCTTGCACGAAGCCCAGTGTGAATAGAGGTTTTGGTTGTTTCTGCTCTGACCTTCAGTTCTTTATTTTATGCTAAGAAGCCAGCCGATTGTATTATAATCAGTGATCAGAGTTGGTTACACTTTATTTTAATGTACATTGTAAAAAAATTGCTGTAAATTACTTTGTATTTTGTGACTACAAGAGTTTTTTTTTGTTTATTTACGGTTGTGAATTGCATTATGGGACGCTGATCTCTGCTCTGTCGACTTTTGATGTTGATGATTCAACTCTCAGTGACTTTTATTGACATTTATTAGTTTGAAATAATATAATAGAGAAATAAATCTGTAAAATAACAGAAAATGTACTGGCAGCTTATTACAAGGTAATTGTACTGTAATATGCAACACCCACCCAAACAATAAATCACTTTAAACTATTAGAAATGTTAATAAAAGTCACTTTTTTGAACGTTTCAAGGTTAAAAGTTGTTGGAGGTAAGATCAAGAACACAATGCAATTCAAAAGCATAAATAAACAGGGAAAATGAAAAAATAATCACAAAATATGGAAAACTAAATGCTAATTTATGGATTTCAGTGTATAATTGACGCTATTAGCATTAACTAAGAGTATTAGCTCAATAAATGATTAATTATCATGCTTATTAATAATAGTTATTAAGGTAGTAGTTGGGTTTAGGTATGGGTTAGGCATGTAGAATAAGATCAGACTTTATAAGTGCTAACAAACAGTTCATATCTAAATAATAGGCAGGTAATAAGCTAATAGGTAATTAATAGTTATTGTTAAAATTTCCAAATCTCCATTCAAATGTTATGTTTGAAAAATGCCACCCGATTCGAATGTTATCATCCGATTGAATGGGCGTTATTAGTGGATATCAGCTGATGGATATGGGCCAGTAGGGGCCTTCTGCTGTTATCATCCATCCACATGGTTAATCAGCTATACTACTAGAGAAGACACCAGATCCAGATCTGTTTTTACATTACTGTGACGGTTGGGTTTAGGGTTGGGGTAGGGGTAGACGTTAATAAAATACAATAAATGGGAAATTTAATAAATAATATAAATAATTCTCATTAATTTCTGGCCGCAGCTGTATGTGATCTATAGGTGATTAACCATGTGGATGGATGATTACAGCCTTCTAAGCCTACTAGTAGGCGCAGAAGGCCCCTACTGCTGATAACCACTGATAACGCCCATTCAATCGAGTGATAACATTCGAATCGGCTGAAAATGCTTGTCAGTGCTAAACATTTATCTGAAATATAAAAAACAATGGTAACACTTTAGTTTAAGTAACAATTCACAGCATTTACTAGCTTATTACCTGCCTATTATTACAATATTATCTGTTTATTAGCACTTATAAAGTATAATCTTATTTTACATCCCTAATCCGACCCAATAACTAAACCCAACTACTACCTTACTAACTATTCAAATGCAGCTAATTAGTAGTTTACACTGAATGACCTCTAACAAACTGTGGTAATTATAAATAACCATAAAACACATATGCCAACATGACAAAAACCACACATATCTCAAAACAAATATGTTTTTAAGTTGGTATTGTACACTAAAAGAAGATTTTTGCTGCTTGTTCAAACTACTTATTTAAAACTAGCTTAAACAACACCATTCTGGAGATTTTTTTGGGACAACTTAATTTTTTATGTTCAATCCACTGTGTTAACTTAATTGATTTGTTTTGGGACAACATGAATGAGTTGTGTGGAACCACCGATTTTTTTTTTTTTTTAGCAATTTGGACAGTTTTATACTTACACCACTGTCAAGAAACTTTGACAGAGTTTAGTTCAGTTTACCCCTGTAAAATACAGTATCTGAAATATCATGGGATAATAATAATGAAATATTTAATCTGTGATTTTAAAAATGGTTACATTTGTATTTACATTTATATAAGTTTGGAATATTGTCTTTTTCTCATCATTAAACATGTTAATGTTATGTTTTGTCCCAAATATTCAATGTGCGCAGGTGATAATGGTATTTTTGACATGTCTGGAAATTCAAAGTGCACATATTTTCCAATAAAAAAAATGTAACATTCATCTAAAAGCATTTGTGTACAAATCTAAAAACAAGTGTACTTCTTGCATAAGCTGCATGTAAGCCTTTAAACTTACAGTCAGAAGTCTTGCAGCATTATAAGACGCTTTGTTGCAACTCTGATGATGACAACTTCTGCTTTACAGATAAAAAAGTTCCTGTCTGTGTTTTAATGGAAAAGTAGAAACCAGGAAGGACAAATATATCTTGATTCCTCCTTTATCTTCTTCTTTTATTTTGCACTGAGTCCACCATAATAGACCTCAAAACCAGGACTGTATTTAGTATTTGGTATGTATTTTGAAATAATTTCTTACCTCTCTTGTTGAAAGGAGAACAAACAAAATGGTGTGAGCCTTGAAGCAAGGGAGAGAGAAAGAGAGGGAGAAAAAAAAGATCTGGCTCAGACCATGAGCGTCCGACTGCCCACTGGTTTTATCCAGCATTGTGACCCCTCACATTCAGCTGTCCTGCTAAAATTAGCCCCATCCTGACACTGGAGACGAGTGGCGACATTCCCCAGCCTGACAGACAGCGAGGGAGACACACTGCAAAAAATGCTTTTCTTACTTGCAATTTTTGTCTTGTTGCTACTCCAAATATCAAAAAAAAAAAAAAAAGCAATGGTAACACTTTACAATAACAGTACATGAATAATGATGTATTAATATATAAACTAAACATTACTTTATTATGGACTAATGTTGAGTTAATGCATGCGCTAATCATGAACTAACTTTAACTACAACATGAGTCACATGAGCTCATGTGTGAATAACGGCTACCTTAATTGTTAGTAGATGATTGTTTGTTAATTAATGTATTAATTACCATATTAGTTTATGCTTAATTTAACCATCATTAACTACTAATCTGACATCGTGATTTTACTTGGAGGGGCACATCATCATTAACCCATTCTTAACTACTCATAAACTCCTTATGCACGTCCATCTAATGCGTTTACACTGAATAGCAATAGAAAAGTGTTATGTCAACATCAACAGTTTAAACAGGAGTTCATGAGTAGTTAAGGATGAGTTAAAGATGATGTGCCCCTTCAAGTAAAGTCATGACATAATTATACATTAACAGCTCATGAGTTCATGTTGGTTATTAATTCATAATAAACTAATGTTCAGTTTACATATTAATAATCATGTACTGTTATTGTAAAGTGTTACCGAAGCATTTTATAGGCAAGAAAAAATATTGTATTGTTTCCAAAATTAATAAGTCAAAGCTAAGCTAGTTTGTCCTGAAATCAAGCTAAATAATCAGCCAATGGGGTCAGTAAAATAATCTTGTTTTTGTGATTGAAATAAGATTTTGCTTACTCCAGTGGCAGATCATTTAGCTTGTTTTAAGGTAAAACTCAATTAGTTTTAACCTATTGTTTCTGAAAATAAAAAAAAACAGGTTTTACTTGTCTAGAAAATGCTTCTTGATTTAAGAATTTTTAGATATTTGGACTAGAAACAAGACAAATTCGAAGTAAGAAAAGCATTTTTGGAGTGCAGACAGACAGGAGAGAGGTGTGTGTGTGTTTGTGTACTTGTTTTTATATCCTGGTGGGGACTTAAACCTGAATGCACACAGACTAATGGGGACTTGTGTCAACATGGGAACCAAAATTGAGTAAACATGCTTATAAATCACATTGAAGAAGTATTTAAAAATGTAAAAATGCAGATTGTTTCTTGTGAGGGTTTGGTTTAGGGGTAGGAGGAGAGAATATAAGATTTGTATAGTAGAAACTTCATTACATCTATGACAGTCCCCTCCGGGATATAGAAACAAGTCCGTCTGCGTGTTTGTGTGTGTGTGTGTGGAGGCTAAATATTCAGTTCAATGTGCTTCAGTGGAAATAATGTAAATGGTGCATAGAGATGACTAAAGAAAGGGAAATGCGAACAAGTTGAGTAATATAAGAGTCAGAATCTACAACATGCACTGCTGTTAGAAACGCTGTCTGACCCTTGACCTTTTGGCGGCTTTTGAACAACCGCAGGTCACACATATATATAGCTGTGCGCACAAAATGTAAAGCTGTGAGCACTTAAAAGCACTGCTGTGGTGGAGTGTGTTAATGTTCATTTCAAGTCTGAAATGCTTAAGTTCTTATAAATTATCTGCTGTAAGTGGCTACTAGACTCAGACTTAACTTTATTGACCCTTTTAGGGAAACTAAAATTGCAGAAGGTGCCACAACACTAGCCAAATTCAATGTTCACATTACCACACTGTAAAAATTGCTGTAAAATTTACAGTATTACTGGCAATTTTGCAAGTACACTGTAAATTAACAATTAACAACAGTTTCACAGCACAATTGTAATTAATAATTTACAGTGCGCTTGTACATTTTACAGTATTACTGGCAATTTTTACAGTATTACTAGCAAAATTCACAAGCGCACTGTAAATTATTAATTAAAACTGTGTTGTAGTTTAACAGCACAATTGTAATTGTTAATTTATATTGCGATTGTAATTTTTACAGTATTTCTGGCAACCAAAATTGTCACATTTTTTACAGTGCAATTTTAACATTGTTCATTCATTCATTTTCTTTTCGGCTTAGTCCCTTTATTTATCAGGGGTCACCACAGCGGAATGAACCACCAACTTATCCAGCATATGTTTTATGCAGCGGATGCCCTTCCGGCCACAACCCAACACTGGGAAACACCCATACACTCTTGCATTCACACTTGCATTCACACTCATACTCTACGGCCAATTTAGCATATTCAATTCACCTGTACCCCATGTCTTTGGACTGTGGGGGAAACCGGAGCACCCAGAGGAACCCCACGCCAACATGGGGAGAACATGCAAACTCAGCCGAACCAGCGACCTTCTTGCTGTGAGGTGATCGTGCTACCCACTGCGCCACTGTGACGCCATTTTAACATTGTAAAACACACAATAAATCATACAATTTTCTAATTAAAGTTTTTAGATACCAACCTTGGTAGATTTATTTAATAACCTAATGGCCACCATAATTAAATAATTCCTTCATTAATTTTCTTTCAGCTTAGTCCCTTCTTTATCAGGGGTCGCCACAGTGGAATGAACCTCGAACTATTCCAGCATATGTTTTACACAGCGGATGCCCTTCCAGTTGCAACCCAGAACTGGGAAACATCCATACACTCTCACATTCACACACACAATTTTATTAACCCAATTCACCTATAACGCATGTCTTTGGACTGTGGGGGAAACCACCGCCAACACGGGGAGATTATGCAAACTCCACACAAAAATGCCAACTGGCCCAGCCGGGACTCGAACCAGCGACCTTCTTGCTGTGAGGTGTCAGTGCTAACCACTGAGCCACTGTGTCGCCATAATAAAATAATCTCTAGTTCTATTCATCCTTCATGCAGGAATTTTAAGACGATGCCCTGAAGGCAACAACTGAAACTCATAATGCAATGGATGGTGTGAAGGGCATAGAATAACCTGGGCTTTCTTCAAAAACTAAATTTTGGTAAATTATCATAGGCCCAGTTTGATTAATACTGATAATCTTGTCTGCCACCTATTCACAAGACTAATAGTACTAGTTAACTGTTGTAACTGTAGTTGTCTATGACTTAAAATGCTGGAACAATGTAGATCATTTTTCATTTCTCCTCTATTTTTCTGTTGCTGTGCTTGATGTAGTGATGGTTTGTTAATAGTCCCGCCCCCTTCTTTTGTAGCATTGCTGTGAAAACCTCTATTTAACCATATCTAACCCTAGTGATATGTTTTAACAGTGTGTCAGTGCAAACACTTATTTGGTGTTAAGAATTACTGTGAGATTTAACAACACACAGTGACCCACAGTGAAAAAGGGAAAAGTCTTGTAAAAGTGTCAAAAGTCAACACTGTAAAAAACAACCCAGGCTCATTCTGAAAACGTACCGCTATATACATTTCTGGAGAGTGCCAAATACGTCCCAGGAGCTACGTTTTTTTGCAGTTTTTGTTTTCGAGAATCCACCAGAGGCCGCTGTGTACGCTTTTTCAGATCTCAAATTTTTCTCGCGAGTGCCATTCGCGCCTGCTGTTCTTACGTAAATCCAGCAGAGGCCGCTGTCGACTGACTGACTGACTGATCGACTGACCCACTCTCCTCCTTCCTTAAACCCAACCGATAGTGTTTTCAAAAGCACAGATTGACCTGCCCACCCCCTTCCATAAACCCAACCGACAGTTTAAAAAAGCAAAAAGAAAAGCCCTTGCCTGATTTTTACCACGTTTTCAGATTTTACCCTTATTCTCACCGTTATTAACTTGTTTATTTTATTTTTTGGCCTTTCTTCACCGGACTCGAACCCTGGCGTCGTGGTCAACTCTTCTCTGCATCTGAAGTCCGTCGACGTACACGGCAAGCCACTGGACAAACTGGTAACAGCGGGAAAGCCGTCCATATGGAGGTAAGCGGTCAGCTGGTAAGCACGAAAAGGAACGGCGTCAAACCGCCCCGTAGCGTTCATTTTAAAGATGAAATACAGCCATAAGTTCCTCTGGCTACATAATTCGAGATCTCCAGAAATGTATATAGGGCTACGTTTTCAGAATGAGCCTGTGTTGATAGAAAATGCTGAGTTCCACACAATTGAAACACAAATCAATGAAGTTAACTTAATTGTTTTTACAAATTTAAGTAGATTGAACATAAATAATTAAGTTGTCCCCCCCAAAAAACATAGGAATTGTGTTGACTTGGCTTATTTTAAAGAAGTAGTTTAAACAAGCAGCAGAAATCATTTTTCTGAGTGAACAATAAGTGTTCATTTGACTGTTCCATGTTGCACATTTATCAAATGTATTGATAAAGTGATTCTAATAACTGTTTCACAAAGATAAGCTAAAGCCTTCTGACTTATTGATATTACAAGGCTTTTAAAGCTACTCTTTATTTAGAAGAAAATGTGTCTTTAAAAGGGGAACATAAAGAACCATGCCTTACAACATGCAGCTTTACTTAATAACAGATACTGTAAGCCTTCAGTTGGTATTTGCAAAAGACAGACTTAAGAAAATAGACTTTCAGATGTTCATGGGTAGGGCGGCACGGTGGCTCAGTGGTTAGCACTGTCACCTCACAGCAAGAAGGTCGCTGGTTCGAGTCCCGGCTGGGCCAACTGACACTTCTGTGTGGAGTTGGCATGTTCTTCCCGTGTTGGTGTGGGTTTCCTCCGCGTGCTCCGGTTTCCCCCACAGTCCAACGACATGCGCTATAGGTGAATTGAATAAACTAAATTGGCCGTAGTGTATGAGTATGTGTGTGTGAATGAGAGTGTATGGGTGTTTCCCAGTACTGGGTTGCAGCTGGAAGGGCATCTGCTTTGTAAAACATATGCTGGAATAGTTGGCAGTTCATTCCGCTGTGGCGACCTCTGAAATAGAGACTAATCCGAAGGAAAATGAATGAATGAATGTTCAGGGTATCCTCTACATGCTAAATATATTCATAAGTCCGTATTCTGAAGAAGATTTTCAAATAACTAATATATTTTATACAATCATTTTCTCTAGAATTAACAAACAAACAGTGTTTGGCAAAGTGATACTGAACAAAAAAAGAAGTATGGCTAGTACAATAGAAAGAAGACTAAAAGGAAGAGAGGTGTAGACAAAGTGTGAGTTGCAAATTCACTAAGGTGTTAATTTGCAAGCATAAAAACACCTCATCAGACACCTCATCTGAGTATGTACCCATGGTACATCTCAATAAATAGTTCCTCTCTTATGGTTATGCCTTTAAAACTTTTTACACAGAGAAAGCATAGAGTGACCAAGCAGACACATCTTTATTTTTGGTCTAAGTATGAAGGATGCACAAAGCCACAAAATATTTTCCACTAAGCTGTGGTTTCATACCTCGTCCTCGATGACCACACAGTCATTTGTGTAACGTTAGACAATTACAAGTTTTAATGTGTAATAGGGTTCAAATTCATATAATTATAGGCATGAATAATGAGTTATGATAAAAGAAAAGTGGTACTATAATAATTGAATCGTTATTTGAATTGTTTCTGAGAAACTGGCATTTAGATTGTGCTGAAGTTAAGATCAATGAAAGCAAAACTAACGCAGTCATGAGCACACAGGAAGCTGAACAGGTTAAGCGCAAATTACTATAGTATTTTATAGTAGGTCTAGATTTGACAGATATTTAATAATTGCATAAATTGTGGTAAAGTAAGAAATATTTATGTCATTTTGTTTGAGGTATCCGCAAGGCAATTTAAAGATGCGTAAAACCTACGCATCAAATTTGAGGAACTAGAAATGAAATTAGATAAAGAGGAATTAGTCTAGCATAGTGGTTTTCAACAACGGTGCTAAGGACAAACTGCTCTGCATCTTTTGCATGTCCATCTTATCTGACACACTCAGTTCAGTTCATGGATCTGCCTGATTAATGACCTGACAGACAATATGCACTGCACTGAGTTCCCAGAACTGGAGTTAAAACTCTGTGTGAACCGGAAGTGACTTATTTCAGTAATTTGATTTTGAGTTGTTGTTTTTTTAATTTTTTTTATTTTTTATTATTATTATTTTTTTATTGAAGCAAATAACTGACAAGCATACAGGATTATACGAAAATAATAATAATAAATAAATAAATAAATAAATAAATACATATATATATAGGCGACGCGGTGGCGCAGTGGGTAGCACAATCGCCTCACAGCAAGAAGGTCGCTGGTTCGAGCCTCGGCTGGGTCAGTTGTCATTTCTGTGTGGAGTTTGCATGTTCTCCCCGTGCTCGCGTGGGTTTCCTCCGGGTGCTCCGGTTTCCCCCACAAGTCCAAAGACATGTGCTATAGGTGAATTGGATAGGCTAAATTGTCCGTAGTGTATGTGTGTGAATGAGTGTGTATGAATGTTTCCCAGTGATGGGTTGCAGCTGGAAGGGCATCCGCTGCGTAAAACATATGCTGGATAAGTTGGCGGTTCATTCCGCTGTGGCGACCCCAGATTAATAAAGGGACTAAGCCGAAAAGAAAATGAATGAATGAATGAATATATATATATATATATGGGGGATCCATTATATTTAAATACTTAGATTGTTCAGTATGTTGATGTATTTCCAAACTAAATCTGAATATTGATTAGGGGCGGGGCTTGCTTTTTGTGCATCATTACCTTTTGGCAAAATAACAATAAGAGGAGTTAAGAATATTGTGGCTGAATCTGTCAAACTGATCACCTCTCCAAACGCAGACAACAGTATGTGGCTGTAGACTTGCACATGCAAGTTGAGACACGCAGTCTCAGACACATGCACTCAATGGAGGGATTGACGTCACTGTGAGAGGTGGGGTTAGAGGCAGGGTTAGGTGTACGCATTAAAAGCATTGCATGCAGTTTCAGCACACACAAGCAAATGGTCACACTTTGATTGAAGACTTAGATTTTTTTTTAGTGCATTAACCCTTTAAGGTGCACCTGTGGCCTAATGGTTAGGAAGTTGGACTGAACGGTTGTAGGTTTGATTCCCGGCAAGAACTGTTTCATCTTGTGTGTGTTTGTGCTCTCACTCCTCACTCAATATGTGTGTGTGCACTTGGATGGGTCAAAAGCAAAGGACCAATTTTGAGTATGGGTAACCATGCTTGAAAATAGCCACTTCACTACTACTTGATGTACTTCTATATACACTCACCGGCCACTTTATTAGGTACACCTTACTAGTACCGGGTTGGACCCCCTTTTGCCTTCAGAACTGCCTTAATCCTTCGTGGCATCGATTCAACAAGGTACTGGGAATATTCGTCAGAGATTTTGGTCCATATTGACATGATAGCATCACGCAGTTGCTGCAGATTTGTCGGCTGCCTATCCATGATGCAAATCTCCCGTTCCACCACATCCCAAAGGTGCTCTATTGGATTGAGATCTGGTGACTGTGGAGGCCATTTGAGTACATTGAACTCATTGTCACGTTCCAGAAACCAGTCTAAGATGATTCGTGCTTTGACATGGCGCGTTATCCTGCTGGAAGTAGCCATCAGAAGATGGGTACACTGTGGTCATAAAGGGATGGACATGGTCAGCAACAATACTCAGGTAGGCTGTGGCGTTGACACGATGCTCAATTGGTACTAATGGACCCAAAGTGTGTTAAGAAAATATCCCCCACACCATTACACCACCACCACCAGCCTGAACCGTTGTTACAAGGCAGGATGGATCCATGCTTTCATGTTGTTGACGCCAAATTCTGACCCTACCATCCGAATGTCGCAGCAGAAATCGAGACTCATCAGACCAGTCAACGATTTTCCAATCATCTATTGTCCAATTTAGGTGAGCCAGTGTGAATTGCCTCAGTTTCCTGTTCTTAGCTGACAGGAGTGGCACCCGGTGTGGTCTTCTGCTGCTGTAGCCCATATGCCTCAAGTTTGGACGTGTTGTGCATTCAGAGATGCTCTTCTGCAGACCTCGGTTGTAACGAGTGGTTATTTGAGTTTCTGTTGCCTTTCTATCAGCTGGAACCAGTCTGGCCATTCTCCTCTGACCTCTGGCATCAACAAGGCATTTGTGCCCACAGAACTGCCGCTTACTGGATATTTTCTCTTTTTCAGACCATTCTCTGTAAACCCTAGAGATGGTTGTGTGTGAAAATCCCAGTAGATCAGCAGTTTCTGAAATACTTAGACCAGCCTGTCTGGCACCAACAACCATGCCACGTTCAAAGTCACTTAAATCACCTTTCTTCCCCATTCTGATGCTCAGTTTGAACTGCAGCAGATCATCTTGACCATGTCTACATGCCTAAATGCATTGAGTTGCTGCCATGTGATTGGCTGATTAGAAATTTGCGTTAACAAGCAGTTGGACAGGTGTACCTAATAAATGAGTGTATATTTGACAAGAAATAAGATGAATAAACATACACAAATAGAAAATAGAATGCAGAATTTGTTAGCTTGCTAATTTAACATGGCTCTTTGACTATCGGAGAAAACATAAAATGCATCTGCAAAAGTTGGTGTAGTCTGTTGAATGGTTGCGTGCTAACTGACGTTTCTGCCAATGGGCCCAATCATGCACCTGGCGCGAAATGGCAACAGGCTATATATGTAGGCTAAAACTAGCTAAACACTTGTGAATAGAGTGTCTAAATATAGACATTCTATTCACAAGCGTTTCGCTAGTTTCAGACCAATGCAGGTATCATTTTCACATCCTAAGCAACATTTTAAATAAATATATTTGTGCTCCCATGGGCATGCTGGTCTGAATAGGTGTGAGAACCACAACTTGCACTTAAAAGGAATGGGAGATGTGTTTAATGTTTTTTTGTTGCTTATTAACTCATTAAGATTTCATTAACTCATTTCTTATGTAAGTGAGCTTTAGACTATGCGCTTACAGTAGAATGTAGCCCTATACAGTATGTTACTTCTTACATTTAAATATATGTTTAGCATTTGCTGAGCTGTTGAGTTCAGCATGATGACGTCTCACCTCAAGAACAAAGTTTCATAATGTTTAAAGTCATTTCCTGGTTAAATGCAATGTTTGATTTTATCTTTCATTGACTACACTTGCTTAGTCATATGCACTTTTCCTTTTCATCATTCTCAGCAAATACTCTTGTTCTGTCTTTGTTTTACATTTATCCAGCAGTTGGAATCCACAACTGACCCTGACATGACCATGGACTGGGATTTTTGCATCTGTTTGAACCTGTTTTGTGGTAAGACAGTTCACCAGTATTTCCATACTGAACTTCATCAATGTAATGTGAAACCAAAGTAGTCTAGAATATGAATGTGTTGTTACAAACATGTTAAACAGGCAGTCAGTCGTCTTTTTCCCTTGGTTTTCAAGCTATTTCATTTCAAGATGGTGGTACCGTTGGCATATTTTTTTTATTAAAGTAATAGTTTAGCCAAAAATGAAAATTACCTAACCATTTACTCTCCCTCATGTGGTTTTTATTAGGAGTTATTATGAGTTTCTTTCTTCTGTTAAACACAATAGAAGATATTTTGGAGAATGCTGGTTGCTGGCACCCATTGACTTCAATAGTAGGGAAAAATATTACTGTGGAACTCAATGGGTGCCAGCAACCAGCATTCTTCAAATATCTTCTATAATACGTTTGGCACAAATGAAGGCAGTGTAATGTTCATTCATTCATTCATTCATTTTCTTTTCGGCTTAGTCCCTTTATTAATCTGGGGTCGCCACAGCGGGATGAACCGCCAACTTATCCAGCATATGTTTTACGCAGCGGATGCCCTTCCAGCTGCAACCCATCACTGGGAAACATTCATACACATACACTACGGACAATTTTAGCTTACCCAATTCACCTATACCGCATGTCTTTGGACTTGTGGGGGAAACCGGAGCACCCGGAGGAAACCCACGCGAGCACGGGGAGAACATGCAAACTCCACACAGAAATGTCAACTGACCCAGCCGAGGCTCGAACCAGCTACCTTCTTGCTGTGAGGCGAACGTGCTACCCACTGCACCACCGCGTCGCCCCAGTGTAATGTTTTTGAATGTAATTTTGAAACATTTTTGTGTGAACTATACCTTTAATATTGTCAAACCTTAAGTCCTGATTAAAAAGCTGCAAGTAGTGCAAATACTGTTTCTTAAAGGGATCGTTCACCCCAATATGAAAACATTTGTTTTGAACACAAAAGAAGATTTTTTTTTCTTTTTTTGAGAAATATCATCTGATGTGTTATTTTTCCTACTATGGAAGTCAATGGTGACCATCAGCTGTCTGGTTACCAACGTTCTTCAAAATATTTTGTGGTGACAGAGTAAGTGAAGTGAGAATAAATAAGGATGGGAGTTTATTTTTTCTACGATTACTTAACTGCAATGGTTTAGCAAGTTCCTTATCCGAGTTACCAATCTTCCTCTTCAAATCTTCCCTTCAGTCTGCCAGTAATACAATGCATTTATGCCACTTATACAGTATGACATGCAAACATTTTCTACACAACCTTAAATCAGAAAAAGTTAGGACAGTATGGAAAACGCAAATAAAAAAAGAAAGTAGTGATTTCCAAATTTACTTTGACTTGTATTTCATTGCAGACAATATGAACACACAATATTTCATGTTTTGTCTGGTCAACTTCATTTCATTTGTGATATATGTCCTTTCCTGTCATTCAGACCTGCAACACATTCCAAAACAAGTTGGGACAGGAGCAATTTAGGGCTAGTAATCAGGTAAATTGGTTAAATAATGATAGTAGGTGATTGTAATTATGATTTGGTACAAAAGCAGCATCCAAGAAAGGTGTAGTCCTTTAGGAGCAAAGATGGGCCTAGGATCGCCAGTTTGCCAACAAATATGTGAGAAAATTATTGAAATGTTTACAAACAATGTTCCTCAAAAAAAGATAGGAAGACATTTGGATATTTTACCTTCAACTAGAACATAATTAAACAGAACAGAACATAATTAAAAGATTCAAGGAATCTGGATTTCAGTGCGTAAAGGACAAGGGCACAAGCCTAAGCCTAATCACCAAGCCTAATCACCACATGGGCTCAGGACTACTTTAGCAAATCTTTGTCAAGTACCACAATAAGTAGTTACATCCACAAATGCCAGTGAAAACTGTACTCTGCCAAAAGGAAGCCCTATGTTAACAGTGTCAAGAAGCGCCATCGACTTCTCTGGGCTCGGACTGAATTTGGCTGGTAAATACGAATGTTTCAATTATATACAATTAATCAAAAGGGGTCCATGTGTTAACAACATGCTAATATTCTATAATAATAATAATGATATTCTGTTACTTTTCTGATACTCATTTATGAGAAGTTGTTAATGAGGTACAATATGGTTTATGTTTGTTTTTAACAATAATTATTTGAGTTGATCTTATGCATTATAAATGTTAAAAGTTCCTTGCCTTCTCCAGATGGGTCTATTTCTTTTTTTTTTGGCCAAGATAAATGGTCTTTTATCTTTTTTTTATTCTTGATGCATTTTTTTTTTCAGTTAATTGTCCATGTTGAATGTGATAAATCTCTCTTGATTTCAAGCGGAAATAAATTGTTTTCTGAATACTCCATATTAAGTATTTAACAGAAATATGTCTTATTTATGCATTTGAGAATTGAATTGTTTCTGTAGTTCCTGAAACAGTTCTGGAAATGAGCATTAGTTTCTGCAAGGCATTGCTTTACTAATCCTTCACATAGAAAAATGGAGAAGTTAAAAACTAAATTAGATTCAACTGCTAACCCACACTGTTTCTAAGAGCCAGAGGGGAAGAGTGGAAAATAGTCATATAATATATAATAATTTTGGCACTAAATTACCATAAATTACCATCTTGTTTTACAGCACAAATACCTAAACATTGTTTTTTACTAAATATGTAAACTAAATTAATATATTAAGTCTCGCATCTAAATTAGTTTTGGCAAAATAAATAAATAACTAAAATAATAATCCTCCAATGTGAGATGAAAGATAAACAGTTTTACCTTTGAATTAGTTGTACAAGACTCCTTATCATACATTATTTGCATTTTCAGCAATTGGGTCTTAAATTAAGAATGTTTTGATATTTACAAAAATAGCAAGTAGCAATTGTTTTCAGTATACGGTAATATACTTCTGAATAATACATTTATTTTAGTCCGATGTATTTTATTTGTGTGTTGGTGTGTTTGTCCAGCATTTCAGGCAGTGCTGACCTTCAACATCGATCCTGTGGCTTGGAAATATTTCACTAGAAATAATGATGTTGGCTTTGGCTATAGAGTGATACAGAGAGATAAAATAAGGTGAGGGAAAACACAGATTACACTTTAAAAAAAATCTTTTGTTGACTCAACTTATAAAACTTATAAAATCCAAACTCATTTTTTGGATTGTTTTTTTTAGTTTTACTTACTTATTTAGAAACGTTCAGCTAACTAAACCAATAAGTTCAGCAAAATAAAATAAAGTTTTGAAAACTTGACTTTAGTTAGCAGAACTTGTTGGATTCAGTTTTGAAAACTTGACTTTAGTTAGCAGAACTTGTTGGATTCAGTTTTGAAAACTTGACTTTAGTTAGCAGAACTTGTTGGATTCAGTTTTGAAAACTTGACTTTAGTTAGCAGAACTTGTTGGATTCAGTTTTGAAAATTTCACTTTAGTTAGCAGAACTTACACTCAAAAAATGACGTTTGCTGTTTGTTCAAACTACTTATTTAAAATAAGCTGCAACAACATAATTCTTCAGTTTTTTGGGACAAAGTAATTGTTTTATGTTCAATCCACTTACATTTGTAAAAACTAATACGTTAACTTAATTCCTTCATGTTGACCCAATGTGCGGAACCCAGCATTTTTTACAGTGTGTTGTATTCAGTATTGAAAACTTCACTTTATTTAGCTGAACTTATTGTATTCAGTTTTGAAAACTAAGTTTTATTAGATGAGCCAACAAACGATTTTTTACAGTCTATGTACACACACACACACACGCACGCACGCACGCACGCACGCACGCACACACACACACACACACACACAGATGTCACTGTAAAAATAAAATGTTGCTGCCTTAAAAATGTAATTCATTAATGCCATATAAACTTACATCAATTATTCATTCATTCATTCATTTTTGTTTTCGGCTTAGTCCCTTTATTAATCTGGGGTCGCCACAGTGGAATGACCCGCCAACTTATCCAGCATATATTTTACGCAGCGGACGCCCTTCCAGCCGCAACCCATCACTGGGAAACATCCATACACACTCATTCACACACATACACTACGGACAATTTAGCTTACCCAATTCACCTATAGCACATGTCTTTGGACTTGTGGGGGAAACCAGAGCACCCGGAGGAAACCCACGCGAACACTGGGAGAACCCAGCCGAGGCTTGAACCAGCGACCTTCTTGCTGTGAGGCGACAGCGCTACCCACTGCGCCACCGCACTAACCCTTACATCAATTAAACTAACATAAAACATTTAAATTTGTCAAACTTAAAAAATAAAGTTGAAATCTTATTAATATAATCAGTTAAAATAACATACAGATGTACGTGGAGTGTTGTGTAGTAATTTATTGTAACTAAATAACTTTTCCTCTGAAAAAGTAAAGTGAGGGATTACTTTCATTTCTGGTCATTTTCAGTGTACATTCAGTGTGTTTTTCTTTGTTGGTGAATAAGTGTCAACTAAAGAAGATTTCATTTATTAAGACATAATAATCAAGAAATATTTTTGCCAATTTATGTCAGTATATGGTATGTATGAAACAAGTGTTGCATTTTTAAAATAAAACTAAAAGGTTCATTTTCAAGGTTCATAAATTACGCCTTATTTTCTGACAAAGCAGTTAGAAAACATTTTTAATGACGTAACTAATTAATTACTTTTTTGTAGTAACTTACCAAAAACTGCATATGTAGTCACGACTTTTTGATCATATCATTTATTATTATTATTATTATTTTTTTTACAGTATATAGATTTAGTGGCAGCAAACAGTGATCTAGATTTCAGAAGTTTGATGGAAAATTGACTAAGGTCAACTCATCACAATATATAGTAGGCTACAGAAAAAAATTATACAACCAACCAACCAACCAACCAACAAACAAACAAACAAACAAACAAACAAACAAACAAACAAACAAAC
>CAIGQV010019950.1:5497065-5522953 GCA_903798115.1 Danio jaintianensis | reverse complement strand
AACAAACAAACAAACAAACAAACAAACAAACAAACAAACAAACAAACAAACAAACAAACAAACAAACAAACAAACAAACAAAAAGTTTTCCTTGACTATTCTGTAGTTTGCTTGTGAGTGATCCTTCTGTTCAGTCCACACATGATGCAAGAGGACAAGTTTACAGCTGCGCCATTTCACAGGAAACTTGCCAGCCTCTGACAATTAATGGTAATTAAATTTGTCATGTTTCATTTTTTTTTTGAACTAAACTTCTGTTTTTACATATGAAATATAACTGATTTTAATGATTTATGCCATGTAAGTGCCCTCTGAAGCTGTTAACATGTCACTTGGACTTTCTATGAGTAAGGATACACACTCATCTAATTCAGTGGTAAGCTATAGTCTTCATCTTCATCTTCATACGCACACACGCACACACATTTACAGATGGCTTAGGCTAACGCCTAATTCTGGTCTCAATATTCAAATGAATAACATTTAAAAAAAATTAATACATTATTATTGCTTTTGTTGGTAACACTTTAGTATAGGTCACAATTCATCTTACTAGCTTATTACCTGCCTATTATTAAGATGTTCCTTAGTAGTTCATTGTAAGTTCATTAGTAGTTATACAGCATGATCTTATTCTGCATCCCTAATCCGACCCAAAACCTAAACCCAACTTCTACTTTACTAATTATTAATAAACAGCTAATTAGTAGTTTATTAAGCTAGTAGTGTTAGTTAATGATTTGTTTAATATCTTGAATTGTGACCTAAACTAAATTATCCTTTTGTTTTATTTCCATTGTGTGAACAACTTGTAATGAAACCTAAAAACAAGACTGTCCCAGACTTCCCAAAGCATCTCTGAACGATTGTAGACTGATTTTTGGGTGTGTTTAAATTTTCATTGCAGCTCAAAGCAAGGCTGCAGTGTTTCTTTGCTGAATAAATCAGTTTTGAATGAATCATTTGAGCCAATGATTCAGTTATCTATTAGTAAAGACAGTAACTTGTTTTCTTTATAAATGAAGAAGGGTGCATTTCCCAAAACCATCCTTAGCCAACCAAAGTTGCATGTTCCGTCATTACAAACATATAGTTTGATGATTTGATGTTTCTCGAATCCTTCATTCCAATGAATATTTGTAAAAGTGTCGCAAACTTATGTGGTTGCATCTAGAGCTGGAGTCAGAAGCAGAGTTCTATTCCAAATTATTCCCCCATGCCCTTTTCCTTTTGAATGCTTCAACATCCACTTTGAATTATTGTCTCTCTCACATATAATTTACATTTACATTTAGCAGATGTTTTTGTCTGAGGAGGCAATTGAGGAGGCATTCAGCGATTCAACAAGAAGAGGCAATACACACAAGAAGTGCTGATTATACAAAGGGACTGTTAGTGCTCAGTGAATTAACTGCTAGAGTAAGGAGTACTAAACTCCTAATTGTAATAAACATTATTATAGAGAGAAGAGGGTTTCTACAGGTGGTTTGTCAAGCCCACTCACCTGTGTGAAGCTCACTTCATAAATGCACAATGTTTTTTAGAGACATGGAGTGATTGTGAGAAAGTGTCTGGTGCAAAACTGGTGCAGGTGTCGGTTAGTGTCAGAGAGATGAAAGAGTGTGTTTTTTACAGGTGGTTTGTCAAGCCCACTCACCTGTGTGAGGCACACTCTTTTTTATTTGCTTTCAAAGTTTTTACAGTTCAGTTTTAGCGATCTTCAGATTGACAATTGTGCTCTCTTCGTAGTGCACTTCGAAATCATTTATGCCATTTTGAACAAAGCCGTGGCTTGTGACGAATTGTTTGTTTCCAGCGAAACAAACAATTTCTTAGTAAGTGTCAGTTAATTTAATAACAGTGTCATTAATATTTAATGATATCCCATAATCGTCATTTATAATAATGATATTTAATGATATCTGAAATTTTGTACCACTGTAGTTGAGGTCCAGAAAATGTATGCTGTTATAAAACTAATGACACAATTATAATGCCATCATGACAATCATGTTTATGACAGATTTATGAGTCATAAAGTTACATTGTTTTAATAATGTCAAGATAAAGACAAGTTATGATGTATTTGGTTGTCAAGTTGTCATAACAAGGACATCTCAATCAATGTCATCCTTGCATTTAACATGATATTTAACATGATAACTGAGCGAATGACACTTAATGACAGTTGTCATAAGCGTGCATAAAATCTCCTTCATATTCATGAGATGTCATGTCATGATTTTAAATGTTTCAGGACAGTCTTATGAACACCCCTTGTAAAATTAAGTATTTATTTATTTTAATTCAAAAAACAAAAAAGTGACTATATCAGAGCACTGAATCACATTTTGGGCTCTATTTTAACGATCTAGGCGCAAAGTCTAAAGCTCAGGGCGCAAAAGCATTAAGGGCGTGTCCGAATCCACTTTTGCTATCTTAAGGACACAAAAATATGCTCTGCACCCCGGCGCATGGTCTAACAGAGTTGTGCTTATATATTCTCTTAATGAGTTCTGGGTGTGTTTTGAGAATAAACCAATCAAAGTCACTTCTCCCATTCCCTTTAAGAGTCAGTTGCGTCGCGCCATGGCGCATTTGCTATTTACATGGCAGACTTTGTAAGTGGAAAAACTGATTGCTTCACTAGCGAGAAAACAGTTAAACAGAGCATCTGCAGCACGAGGATAAAGAACGAGCCTCCTCCAATCGGCCTCTTTACTTTCTCTTTCTCTCTTTCGTGGAGTAAGGAAACGGTGTTGTATGCACGCCGCTGAAGACATCCATTAGTTTACATAATTAATTTCGTTAGTTAAGCGCAAAGATTTGTTTCAAAGCAATAATAACGAAGTGTGGTCAAAAAACTGAGTTATATCCAAACACACGTCCTATGCCCCATATGGTCCAAAACCTGACAGGTGGACAAATCTAAGCTTGTTTTTATTCATTCATTCATTCATTTTCTTTTCGCCTTAGTCCCTTTATTAATCTGGGGTCGCCACAGCGGAATGAACCGCCAACTTATCCAGCATATGTTTTACGCAGCAGATGCCCTTCCAGCTGCAACCCATCACTGGGAAACATCCATACATTCTCATTCACACACATACACTACGGACAATTTAGCTTACCCAATTCACCTGTACCACATGTCTTTAGACTTGTGGGGGAAACCAGAGCACCTGGAGGAAACCCACGCGAACGTGGGGAGAACATGCAAACTCCACACAGAAATGCCAACTGGCCTAGCCGAGGCTCGAACCAGCAACCTTCTTGCTATGAGGCGAGAGCGCTACCCACTGCGCCACCGCGTCGCCCAGCTTGTTTTTGATAAAACAAATATATATATATATAAATATGCATATAATAAATAATACTACTAATAATAATGACATTATACAAAAGCAAGTTTTCGTGAATAAACTGAAAAAGCCCCCCGAGGTGAAGAAGGCATGGAGGCAGTTTTTATATTTATGTAGAAAGTAATAATTTTTGTAACATTTTAATCCTTTAATTCTTTTCATTTGTAAAGATATTTGTGTATTGCTGTACATCCTGTGTGTATTAAGCAATGTGTAAGCGAGGCGCACAACTAATGCGCTCTGAGCTGGACTTTAGACCTGCTTTTTAGTTCCTGCTTTTTAGTTAGTCTATTTTGGTTCCTCAAAATAGCAACGCGCCAACAATGCGCCTTAACACACCTCTTTTCTAGACCAGAACACCCAAGAGTCCACAAAGTGGCACAAATGGATTTGCTATTTAAACAACGTGGCGCAAAACGGGAAAATTAGGGTTGCGCTGGTCTCAAAATAGCAACACATCGTGGCAAACAGGTCTTGCGCCTTATTGCGCCGGGTGTATGATAGGGCCCTCAGTTTGTTGTACATTCACGCTTAATTTGCTAGCTGCAGTTCCCTGAACAGCCACAGGTGTCACTAAAAACAAGAGTTTGTGAAGTCTACATTCTCCCACTTTAATTACTTTAAAATTGTTAAATATTGTTCTAAATTAACTGTAAATATTACTCTTTGTGCTAAGGAAAAATAGACTTACTAAATACTACAGTGGCATGTTTATAGATACAATGAAAACCTCTCATTCTCGCTCAGGTCTGTGGTCCCACCATCCCTAAAGACTGCAAGATTTTGACTACACTCAACGGCATGTGCTTTCAAATCAGCGGTAACAATGAAGCAAGTGCTCCTGTACCGGGTGCTGTGAGAAGTAAGTCAAACGAGGAATTAATATTTAATTTTAATGTGTAATTGTGTATAGATTTTTTGACAGTCTGATCATGAACTGCTCTTTCACAGGCTGCCCTTTAGAAATAGATATCGCTTTTCTGATGGACGGCTCCAGGAGCATAGAAGACGAAGATTTCATTCAAATGAAAACGTTTGTTATAACAATAATCGAGAGCTTTTCAACATGCAACGCTCAGGTATAAGTTTTGAGGATTTCTTTATACTAGAGTGGTTTACATTGCACACCAGCAGGGGCAGAAATTAACAGGGGTTTGCGCAAAGAACAAACAAGCAAAAAAACAAACAACAACAAAGTGCTAAAACTATGTGAGTTTCATTTGACTTGTTTGGTCGGTGTAGTCATATAATGACATGCCATTTCTTCAGAAACAAAAACATTTATGTTGTCTGTTTATTGACTATAACAGTCATAACAATATCAAGAGTAATAATAGACAATAATAGTTTTGTCATAAATTTGCAGCCTATATCCTGAATTGAGTTTCTTTTAAAAGTTTACTCTAAAATTGTAATAAAATGCACAATTTTAGAGTACAAATTTACAATTTCTTATTATTACAGATTATTACAACCTATACACTGTAAAAAATTGAATGTCAAAAAGTCAAGACAACAAATATTTTTGTTGCTTTAACTTATTTTAATAAGTTAATCAGGTCTCAACATTTTTTTTAAGTTACACAAAGTTTAAAAGTTTAACAAAGTTGAACTAAATTGATTTGTGTTGGGTAAACATGAATTAATTATGTGGAACCCTGCATTTTTTACAGTGCAATATTAACAAGCACAACTTTGGATTTTAATAATATGATTAAAAATATTAATTCATTCATTTTCTTTTTCGGCGTAGTCCCTTTATTAATCTGGGTCCCTTTATTAAACCCACGCCAACACGGGGAGAACATGCAAACTCCACACAAAAATGCCAGCTGACACAGCTGAGGCTCGAACCAGTGACCTTCTTGCTGTGAGGCGACAGCGCTACCCACTGCGCCACCGCGCCGCCCAAAGTTTAACTTAATATTTTTTTTCAGTTAGATTGATGTAAGTTGAGATGACTAAAAATGTTCATTTGATTCAACTAAAAAATTTAAGGCAGCAAGATATTTTTTTACAGTGTAGTTACATTTTAAATGTAAGCTCCCCTAGTGAACGTAAAAATAATAACAGCATTATGTTTCATGTGTCGCATGAAATTATGTATGACCAGTGTAACCAATCAAAAATGCATGCTCATTTAAATGTAAAGTGTGAATTTTATAGACAGACCCTTACTCATGGTTTTCTGATTTTTCTGAAATTCAAAAAACATATATTTACGCATTTTATCTGTGCACGTGTTCTCTGGGATTGAAGCCACCAAGCGGGCACCTTGATGTCAAAAGGACATCAAAAATGTCAAAACCATGTCAAAAATGCGAATTGATGTCCATTTGACATCCACATATTAATGACCTTTTAAACACCACATGACATCTGACATTGGCATCAAAAAACATGTCAAAAACTATTATAGGGCTGTTTGACACCAGCGTTAGAAGTCAATTTAACATTGTTTTGACATCAAGGTGCCCACAAGGTGCCCACTGGGCCACAATGTTCTACCAATCAAGCTAACCAATTTATACATAATTCATTCATTCATTTTCTTTTCGGCTTAGTCCCTTTATTAATCTGGGGTCACCACAGCGGAATGAACCGCCAACTTATCCAGCATATGTTTTACACAGCGGATGCCCTTCCAGCTGCAGCCAATCACTGGGAAACACCCATGCACACTCATTCACACACATACACTACGGACAATTTTAGCTTACCCAATTCACCTATAGTGCATGTCTTTGAACTTGTGGGGGGAACCAATTTATACATTTTATTATTATTTTAGGAAAGTGACAAATGACCTATATGGTCGTATAAGTTGGAGGACATGTTGGTTTGTAGTATTCTGACTGATTTTGGATGAATTAATGTATTTGACGTGAAAGACATCACTAATAAGCTTATCATAAAAGCTGCCCCTGGAAGGTAAAAATATCTGTGAACCATTTCTAGAGTAAATCCCTTAATATAAAAGTTAATTTCTGACTCTGCAGCCCACCACCATTTAAAAAAAAAGTCATCCAATTGTGTTTGTTTTGTTGTCTTATAGTTTGCTGTCGCACAGTTTTCAACTGGTTCTGAAATTCATTCCATGTTTAAAGCAGTCAAAGACATTGATTCGTGGAAGACAAGAATAGCAGAGATAAAGCATCAGAAAGGATGGACCTTCACCGCAAAGGCTATTAATAGACTTGTGTACGTCACCTCTAATGCCATCAGTATGAGTGGCTCTTCAAAAATGTATTAATGTAAAGGTCATTCACAAACTTGTGTTATGACAAAGTTATGTATTCACAAAGTTATAAATACAAAAAATAGCTTCAGGTTTATGGTTTTGATTGACTATAATCCTGTTTTTCAAATCGGACTTTTGATTTATTTTATTTTTATATTTTTTTTATTGATTTAATTCTTAAGTGAATGTTTGGAGGTTTGATTTGGAGGAAAACACTGAAATGTTTTACTCAGAAACGGCAAGGAATTATGACATTTTGAACCCTCCTGTGAAATGTTTTAACACATTTTTAAATATAACATTTTTAATAACTAATTTCTTTTTCTTGACGTGATGACAGTACATAATATTTTACCTGCTATTTTGCAATATACTAATATTAAGCTTAAAGTGCAATTTAAAGGCTTAATTAGGTTAATTAGGCAAGTTAGAGTAATTGGAAGCTAACTCTCTGCAACTCTCACATGGTCGCCCTAGGTAGTGGTGTTAGTGAGGCCAGCAGGGGGCACTCAACCTGCGGTCTGTGTGGGTCCTAACGCCCAAGTATATTGTTAGGAACTCTATACTGCTCAGTGAGTGCCGTCTTTCGGATGAGATGTTAAAACCTCTCTGTGCTCGTAAAAAAATCCCAGGATGTCCTTCGAAAAACCCCGGCATCCTGGCTAAATTTTCCAATGGCCTCCTAACCATTCCCATATCATAATTGGCTTCATCATTCTGTCTCCTCTCCACCAATCAGCTGGTGTGTGGTGCGGTCTGGCACAATATGGCTGCCGTCATGTCATCCAGGTGGATGCTGCACACTGGTGGTGGATGAGGAGATTCCCCCCAAAAATGTGTAAAGTGCTTTGAGTGTCCAGAAAAGCGCTATATAAATGTAAGGAATTATTATTATAATTGTAAATCTTAATGGTCTACTATTATTGACCTAAGTAGTTTTTACATTTTTATAACAGTTGTTTTATTTGAATTCAAGCCAAAATAAAAGACAAATATTTTAAACAAATATTTGAATGAATAAGAAATCAAATTTCACAGGAGGGCTTATCATTTTTAACTGTATATGCATATTGTAGCTTACAATAGTATAGTTTTACACAATGTGCATGATTTGTCATGATCAAATGTTTTTTTCCCCCCCAATGAACAGGGACGAGCTCTTCATACCTGAAGGAGGGTTAAGGCAATCAGCTATTAAAATCTTAATAGTTATCACCGATGGCACATCAAATGATCATCCTCATCTCAAAGGTGCTGTTGAAAGGGCGGAAAAGAAGAATATCATCCGATTTGCTGTTGGGGTACGCTGACATAAAGCCTTAAAGCTTCAAAAGCAAACGCACACTCACTAAAGCAAAACACTGCAAGCAAAAACTACTCTGCTTTGATATTTTGGATTAAAAAAAAATAAATAAAAAAAATAAATAAAGTTTTGCTTTACAGTTGAAGTCAGAATTATTCGCCCTCCTGTGAATTAGTTTTTTCTTTTTCAAATATTTCCCAAAATGATGTTTAACAGAGCAAGGAATTTTTCACAGTATTTCCTATAATATTCTTTCTTCTGGAGAAAGTCTTATTTGTTTTATTTCGGCTAGAATAAAAGCAGCTTTTAATTTTTTAAAAAACGTTTTAAGGTCAATATTATTAGCCCCCTTAAGCAATAAATATCTTTGATTGTCTACAGAACAAACCACTGTTATACAATGACTTGCCTAATTACCCTAACTTGCCTAATTAACCTAGTTAAGCCTTTAAATTACACTTTAAGCTGAATACTGGTATCTTGAAAAATATCTAGTCAAATATTATGTACTGTCATCATGGAAAAGATAAAAAATCAGTTATTAGAAATTAGTTATGTAAAAAAAAAAGATGAGGATGTCTTGAAGAAAAAATTAGTTTTATTCCAGAGTAGTAGTAACAAAGTACACGGCAGTACCTTGGGTTCACCGGAGTCTGAGTGAACCCCGAACATTCTTAAGCTCAAACCTTTATACTGTTTTAGATGTTGCCTTAGACTTGCCTTTCGATGTTAATGAAGTTGCTCCTTGGCTGTTGACCCAGCTGCTCTCTCTATCTCTCTATGTTAATGCAGTTTCAACACCATTGATGAGATGGTTCTCTGTGCACCAGACCCATCCCCATTCATCCCCAGGTGTTTTGATCGAGATATAGTCACCTAGAACAATGCAGAGACATCAAACTGTTGACTTCTTTTTTCTCTCATAATTCAGCCTTTTTGGGAAATGAGCATCAATTCACCATTTAGAGTGGAAGCTGGGTCGAGGAAGACTCATTTCTTACAGTTATTAAAACTACTATGTTTAGAAATATGTCTTTATTCTGTTAAACCGAAATTGGGGAAACAATATACAGTAATTCTGCTAATAATTCTGACTTCAGTTGTAGAGTAAATGATGACAAGGGCAGTTATGAAAGTGTGATTTATGTGCTTTTATCAATGCATCTGCAGTACAGTACAAGATATAAAAGCACAAAATGTCTGAATGACCCTCATAATCTCTGTCTTGTCTTTTAATTCTGAAAGATTGGTGAAGCGTTTGATGATTTCGAGTCACAGCAGCAGTTAGAAATGATTGCATCCGCTCCGGCTGCTGAATATTTGTTTAACGTCACTGATTTTGATGCACTGGATAATATCCGTGAACAACTGGAGGAGAACATCGCAATTGAAGGTATGATGACAGTAATTGTGGTACAATAGTA
This sequence comes from Danio jaintianensis, assembly GCA_903798115.1. Taxonomy (NCBI): domain Eukaryota; kingdom Metazoa; phylum Chordata; class Actinopteri; order Cypriniformes; family Danionidae; genus Danio; species Danio jaintianensis. The sequence continues at coordinate 5,513,623 of CAIGQV010019950.1, read as the reverse complement.
CAAATTGTTAACCCAATATTCACGCTGAAAAAAATGTTTTTCTTACGTAGAGTTTTTGTCTTGTTTCTAGTTCAAATTTTCTAGGGATGTCAGATGTGAAACTGATGTTTTGACATGGCGTAGAGATCCTGAACTGCAGATGTTTCGCAAAAACAAATTGAATGTTAATTTTTTTTATGACCAAAGCAACACATATCTATTCACAGAGTTAATTCAGATGTCAGACCAATGTTAAAACAAACCAAATGACAAGAAAAAACTAACGTTAATTTTAAGTGACTATAGTTCTAACTTCATTTTGGATTCGAACCCAATATGTCTGCATGCAGGAACACTAACCGCTCCGCTAAATCACTTGATATCTCGATCATACATCGTGGGGTATAATTCCTCAATTCGTGTGACTGTTTCTTACTGTAGATATGGGTTTTGAAACGTTTTGAAGCCTCGACACATTTGCTTTGACTGTTTTAGCGTTTCACAAAGCCTCACTTTGCCCAACACTGGCACCTTCTAGACAAGTAAAAAATATTGTTTTGTTTTCAGAAATAATAAGTAAAAACTAAGTGAGTTTTTCCTTAAAACAAGCTAAATATTCTGCCAGTGGGGTACGTAAAATAATCTTGTTTTCATTTTGAAATAAGTTAATATTTCTTACCCCACTGGCAGAAATAATTTAATAAAAGCTTGGTTTCTCCCATCAGTACTGACCAGATGGCTGTATATACTAAAAAAAATAGAGATCGCATGACACAAAACAACAAATGAGAACTGAATACACGATGCAAGCAAACCAATTAGAATACAACAGGTAAAAACAAGGGAAACAAACAGAGAAGGACACACGAACAAAGAAAACACATGGCAGGATCACATGACAGGAACACAGAGTTTGACACTATAGCTTTTCACTCATATTCATGTGAATTTGCTGGACTAAACAGCAGAAAAGCTGTTGAGTTATTTGTTTTTTATTCTTGTCAATGGACATTAACATTAGAAACGCGACTGGCCCTGGCACGCTCGCTTTAGGCGCGATAGTGGAAATGCGGCTATTGATTCACAATCATGCAAAAAGATATTTTGCGCACAAAATGTCACAAAAACTGTCACAAAATAATTGAGCGCACGCTAAATTCACAAACATGTCCAAAGGCAACTTATAACACCACACAAATGTAATATCACTTATGGTTCACTTATATATTCACTTTTGGACTGTAAAAAATGGCTCTCATATAAATGGTGAAAAATTGTAAAAAAGGTTACAGTAAAAATATGCTTATTGGTTAACAATAATTTGGTAACACTTTATTTTGATGGTCCATTTGAGTATTAGTAGACTGTCTGCTTAATATCTGCTGATACTGCTCCTTCAACAGACATTTAACTGACTATAAGAAACTTTGCAAGTACATGTCAACTTACACCAACCCTAACCCCAACCTAACAGTCTACTTATAATCTAATGAGAATTAGTTGGCATGTAGATGCAATGTAACTTAAATTCAACAAACGGACCATCAAAATAAAGTGACCAATAATTTTCATTAATATATAAGGTTAAAAAACGTAATTTTATATTTTATATATTTTTTGTTGACATTACTGGTACTTTTTAGTTTTTCTCTTCTATGATGTACATTAGTTTTATATTCCATATAATCATGATAAATAATGGTGATTGGCATTACTTTAGTGTTGTGTGTTACCATGTTGGTGTTTAGCAGTTGTGTGAATGACACAGAGCACCTTCTAAATATTAGTATGTTTCTTTGATTGTGGAAAAGCTGATGGTGATGAGCATTGCTGGTGATCACCAAATGCTTATGGTTGTGTTTTTGTCTGTGTACCAAAGGTAGAATGTGTAGAGTACTTTTGTATATATAAATTAATGAAATATGTATGTAGTTCACAGTAAAATTAAAAAAGCCTTTAAAATTTCCACTTTTTCAACAGTCAAATTCTGGCAATCACAGATGCTGTTTTTTACAGTAAATTTTATAGATTTTTTAATAGTGTGTTTACTAGATTATACAGTATATACACCGTTAACAATTCCCTGTAGAATCTACAGTAACTTACTGGCAGCAGCTCACCAGTGACTTACTGTAAATCAATTACAGCAAAAATGCTGTATTTTCATTTACAGCACCATTTGTCTTGCTGTATATGCATTTACAGTGTTGTATGTATAGCTTTACTGTAAAATATACAATACGTTTCACAATGTAAATGTACAGTTAAATACGGTGTCATTTATATAAATCTTTAACAGTGTGTGTGTGTGTGTGTGTGTGTGTGTGTGTGTGTGTGTTTTTCAGGAGTCCAGTCTACTGGGGATTCTGCCACAATGGAGTTTGCTCAGGAGGGATTTAGTGCAGTGTTTGCATCAAATGTACCAAAATATCAAAGATTTTGACAACCATTTTTTCTTAATAAATTTAACAGCCACCAATACAGTGGAAAGAAGCACAACTCAGCTCACAAACAAGAATGGGATTTATTTGATGTTTCTAAAATCTCAAAAGAAATCATTCAATTCCGATCTAAAAGTTTGACTTGTGGTTTATAGTTGACCTATTCAATCATTTTAACTTATATGAAACTTAAGTGTATACACAGTACAAGTATTATCCGCTCATCAAGGCTGCATTTATTTGATCAAAAATACAGTAAAGCTTTAATAGTGAGAAATATGTTTAATTCTTTTTTTCAAACCTGAATTTTCAGCTTCATTACTTCAGTTTTTGATGTAGGTGGTTACTGAAAGCATGAGAGATTGTGTAGATTAAAAAATAACCCATTTGTTTAGGTAAGCTTGATCATGAGTTCTGTGGGAGCTTTCCAAGGGAAGGGTGGATATCAAGAATACTTTAAAAACGACAATTCATCCGACTTCATTGTGGGAATTGAGCAAGATAGTTACTTGGGTGAGACTCTAACCTCTACTCTAATACATTTCTGTATTTTAGTCACCCACAATCTAAACTTGGAATGATACTGCTGTAGTTAGGAATGTTAGGCATGTTAGGAATTATTATTATTATTTTAGGCTGAGTAAATGGTGTATGTAATCTTATAATAAACCTTTTAATATCCAATTATTGTAGGTTATTCAATGACAATAGCAGCACGGTCTAATATAAAGTTTGTGATTCTGGGAGCACCAAGATTCAGGCATAAAGGACAAGTGAGCATTTCAGAAATTGGAGATAACACAACTAACATGCTGGTGGATTCACCCAAGGTACTTATAAATATTTCACAGTTATTTATAAGCCTCAGTTCAAGGGTTAAAGTGCCGCTGTTAAACTATTTTAAATGTTCCTAATATTGTGTTTGTGGTCATACACAATCAATTTTCATCTATCGAAGATAGAAACACACAATAAAAACACATAATATCGGAGGATCCAGTCTTTCAAAACACAAATCAAACTTAAAAGTAATTATTGTTTGTGGGTAGCTAAAAACCGCAGGCAAATATTTAGCATATTTGTTACAAGGCAAAATTATTAGCCCTCCTGTTAAATTTTCATTATTATTATTATTTAAAAAAAATATTTCAACACATTTTAAACATACCATAAGTAATAACCAATTTTAATAACTAATAATAACTTTATTATTAGTTATTTTTAGCAACTTTTAAATAACTAATTAATAACTAATAAACTGTTGTAGCTATAATATTTTACAAGACACTAATATTCAGCTAAAAGTGCAATTTTAAGGCTTAATTAGGCAAATCATTGGACAACAGTGGTTTGTTCTGTAGCCAATTGAAAGAAATGTCTTAAGGGGGCTAATAATATTCACCCAAAAGACTAAAAATATACTTTATTCCAGCCAAACTAAATAAACTAAGTTAAAAAAAATTACAAATTAAAGGAAAATTGTGAAAATTGTCTTGCTCTGTTAAACATCCCTTCAGAAATATTTGAAAAAGAATGACATTTCACATTCATTTACAGTAGCCTACAACTGTATTCAGGGTTTGATACACAATAAATCTATGTATCTGCACTTTTATCCTTTCTTTTATTATTCCCAGACAGCTAAATCACACACTACATGAAAAGTTGAAATGGAGAAAAAAGCATACTAGGGACACTGTGCACACATTAAAGAGTAATTAATACATTTTTCTTGTTTCATAGCCTCAGATTGGTTCATACTTTGGAGCCGAGGTCTGTGTGGTTGATCTGAACTCTGACACGAAAACAGATCTTCTACTAATATCTGCACCCACATATACAGACTCTCATTCTGAAGGCAGAGTTTTTGTGTACTTTTACTCTCGACTGGTAGGTTCAAATATAAATTCCAGACATTAGGAACCTCATAGATTTTTAAACCCTTTTTTTATTTGTTTTTGCAGCCATACTTCAGTTTTTCTGGTGTGGTGCTGGTGGGCATGGCCAGTCAGAGGGGTCGCTTCGGCTCTTCTTTGGCCAGTCCAGCAGATCTGAATGGTGATGGTTTTATGGATGTTCTGGTTGGTGCTCCGTTAGAGGAGGATGGACAGGGCAGCATCTACATCTTCAATGGAGGCGCAGATCAAATAAATCCCACATATTCACAGGTTTTTCACATTTACTCATCATTATTCCTTCAGTTGTGTTTCTACTTTACACCATTTCTTTTTGGCCTTCCCTATACATTTTGTGGGGCATTTGCATAGGAGGAATACTGAATGGTGAATAGTAAATACAAAATATTGGTCACATTTTATTGTAAGGTACAATTCTCAGTATTAACAACCATTAAATATAACTTTTAGCTCAATACACTCCTAATTTTTTGCTTATTAATAGTTATTAAGGTAGTGGTTGGGTTTAAAATTCGAGATTTAGAATAAGATCATGCAGAATATGTGCTTTATGAGTACTAATAAACAGCCAATATCTTAATAATTGGCAGGTAATACACTAGTATATAGTGAGAATTGGTCACTATACTAAACTGTTACCCCCAGTACAATTGGAGCTACCAATAAACATATACCCTGATTGGGCAAATGAATGCTAATTTAATCATTGACACAGTATTTTAATATGTTACAAGAGATATGTAACTTTCTCACTGGGTAGTTACAGAAACTAAGAGGTTTTCAAAAATGATGACACATTTTAGTCATGTGATGCAGTCATGTGACCAATTCAGCTAACATGGTGGACAACATTGTAAAGCAGATGTTTCGGATGCTGTCCGTTTTGACAGATTTATTAAAGATTAATGTCAGTTTGCACATGCTCCATATTGACTCTCTTTATTTAAAATTACTTTATTTTAAGGTTTTATTTATATATATATATACACACACACACGCACACGCACACGCACACGCACACACACACACACACACACAGAACAAGAACAAACATTGGCTCGTACTGTAGACATACAAAAGACAATAAAAAAAATAAAAAAAAGAAAAGAAACGAAACATAAAAAACAACAAATAACTCACATCATAGTCACAAAACAATCAAAACTAGAGGGTATATAACTTGAACCTCAGAGGGGTCACTGGATTGCTCTTGAGTTATAGATTTGTCATATAAATAAAGAAATTGACCCCAAGTAGCTAAAAATTTTCTTATGGAGCCAGTCCTTAAAAATCGGAGTCTCTCCATCTGAATAACATATCAAATCAGAAATCTGAACTAGGGGGGTAAAGGTGATTTATAAAATTGTTAAGCACTAGTCTTTTAGCCACCACCATGCCTTGCATTGAAGACTCTTGCATTGTTTGAGGGAGAGAAGATGTATTTTGGGAGAAGCCAAAGATGGCAAGTTCAGCATCTTGTAGAAAAGGTCTGCTATAAGCCTTGGAGTACCAGTCAAATATGTTTGTCCAGAATCGGTTCAGTAAGGGACAGAGCCAAAAGGCGTGAGCAACCGTTTCCTCTGCTATCTTGCATCTATCGCACATTGGTGAGACAGAAGGAAAGATTTTATGGAGCTTGGATTTAGTGTAGTGTAGACGATGTATGACCTTGAATTGAATCAGTTGGTGTCTGATTGCCTCTCTTTAAATGGCAGGGCAGATTATTTATCTTCCCCCCCCCCCCCCTTTATTTAACCAGAAAAGACTCTCAGAGATTAATAATCTCTTTCACATGGGTGTCCTGGCCAAATGAACAGCAAGACCGAGTTTACAGACTTTACAGGGCAAACTACACATTAAGAACACTTAAGACAATTACAAATCATAGAATGACCCTCCATTTGCTGAGTGATTGACTTAGAATGACGGTCCAAAGACCAAAAGCTTTTTAATTTCAGTATGGAATGAAGAATATTCCAACCAGACGGAGCCGTGTACACACGCAAAAGCCTTCTTACCTAATTCACTCCGAACAAAAGGAACAGAGAGAGAATAAAAATTCTGAGAATGGAGGAAATATTTCTCTGAAGTTTTCTTGTATAAGACAGCAGAGATATGAAGGCCACATCCCCAAGATGGCCTTGTAAACAATCAAATACCAATGCATTTCTGCAATGCTACTTGGTTATACAATGTACAGTGATAAGTTGAAGGTTTACAGTCAGTTATTAATGTTAGTGCAGCATGTTTCACCATGAATCACTCATGACTTATATTTTCACTTGAAACATTCTCCTTTTTATTGTGTGTGATTTTAGAGGATTTCTGGATCGTCTGTGCACTCGGGTTTACAGTTTTTTGGATTATCTCTGAGTCAGTCCTCTTTAGATCACAGCGGAGACACTCTACCAGACATTGCGGTTGGATCTAAAGGAGCAGTTTTGCTTTTAAGGTTCAGTATTCTTCCTGTGACCTTAGTAAACTCTCATTCTTAACCTATAGGTTCTGGAAACTGATCTAGATATTGGCTATATTTTGAAGGTTTATATATGTGTATTTTCATACAAAATCCAGGTCCAGACCTTTAGTGTCTGTGGATGCGAAAGTAACCTACAGCAGCTCCACAATCTCAACCAGTGAAACAAACTGCTCAAGGCCTCTGGAAAACAGCTTGACTGTGTGCTTCAACATGAGTGGATACAAACATGCTATTGCAGGTTTACACAAATGTACCGTTGAGGGCAAAATTATTCGCCCTCCAATTATATCTTTATTCTTTTAAAAATATTTCCCACATTATGTTTAACAGAGCAAGGACATTTTCTCAGTATTTCCTATAATATTTTTCTTCTGGATAAAGTCTTGTTTCTTTTAGTTGTTCTGGAATAAAAGCTATTTTTTCATTTTTTAAAAATTTAAAGGTCAATATTATTAGAAAGTTTTGTTCCAATTGGCTACTACTGTTATCCAATCACTTACCTAATTACACTAACTTGCCTAGTTAACCTAATTAACCTAGTTAAGCCTTTAAATTGCACTTTAAGCTGAATACTTTCTTGTAAAATAACTAGTAAAATATTATTTACTGTCATCATGTCAAAAACAAAATAAATTCGTTATTAGAAATTAGCTAATAAAACTATTATGTTTACAAATCTTTTCACAGTTAAACAGCATTTAAATATGACAAAAATGACAGAATTTTAATTTAACTGGGGGCTAATAATTTTGACTTAATATATTTTTTACTATATTTACAATGTGCAGAATTTAGATAAAATTATCAAAAATGTTTTTATTTTCCCATTGACATTTCTAGATTTGGCTGCAAATATTGAGTATACGTTAAAGCTGGATGCCAAGCAAAATAACCACAGAGCATATTTCTTGACTAAATCTCATGTCCTTAGTGATACTGTAAAGGTTACACTGGAGGAGGTGTGCAAAGACCACCCTTTCCTCATAGAGGTAAGTCACATGTCATGTATTTTATGGCATAAATGGATAGGCACGCATGAATCCTGTACCAGACCTAGGCAAGCAAGTTTATTTATATAGCACATTTCATACACAGTGGCAATTCAAAGTGCTTTACATAAACAGGAATAAAAGAGACAAGTATTAGAAAATAAAAACAAATAATAAAAGAGATTAAAATGTGTTAAAACAGGTTATAAAAGAATGAAAAGGAAAAGAAAGACATAAGTGCGATCTGTCGGATGTAGCACAGTGCTCATTCAATAAAGGCACAGCTAAACAGATGTGTTTTAAGTCTGGATTTGAATGTGCCTAATGTTGGAGCACATCTGATCATTTCTGGAAGCTGATTCCAGCAGCGGGGGGCGCTGTTAGTAGCTGAAGGCGGATTCACCCTGCTTTGACTGAACTCTTGGAATTTCTAGTTTATATGATCCTAAAGATCTGAGTGATCCGTTAGGTTTGTATTCAGTGAGCATATCTGTAATGTATTGAGGTTCTAGGCCATTTAGTGATTTATAGGCAAGTAATAATACTTTAAAATCTATTCTGAATGCAACTGAGAGCCGGTGTAAAGACCTGAGGACAGGTGTGATGTGCTCGGATTTTCTGGTTCTGGTCAGAATCCTGGCAGCAGCGTTCTGGATGAGCTGCAACTGTCTGACTGACTTAGACAGTTGGAGATGGGGGAGGTGGAAGGTTATTGCTTATAGCACTGTCCATTATCTTATGGTCGTGGCTGATATATAGAGGAACTTACAAGCCAAGTCCAGTGGGTTTGTAGTTGGTGGGTTAAAATTGACCTGAAGGACAACTGTTGTAACCTTAATGTCTTCATGAAAATTGAACAGAAAAAAACTAAACTTTTTTTCTAATGTTGGAGTAATTTTAGAAAAAGTGACCAAATTTAAGATTCAACATTGTTTCGTTTTTTTTCTTCTGCTGTCGTACTAGTTTCCTAGTGCTAAAAAAGAACAGTACGTGTAGCTAACATTCACAGTTAATATCATTATTAAGCTTATGAGAGAAAGCAAGAGAATAAAAGAGAGAGTGGCTCTGAAAGCAAAAATGTCTTCCTCTGTCTATGTTTATGGTGTGAAATTTCATGCGATTGCTGCCGAATTTGCCGTGTCATATGACACTGCTTCTGAATAATTTTCACATAAACTCGTGACCTTTGCATAGTTCATACACTGGTGTGAAAAAGTGTTTGCCCCTTACTGATTTATCTTCTTCTTCTTTTTTATTTTGCATGTTTGTCACCCTTTAATGTTTGAGATCATCAAACAAATTTAAATATTAGTCAAAGATAAACCAAATAAACACATCATGCAGTTTGTAAATGAAGATTTCTATTATTAAGGGAAAACAAAATCCACAACCACATAGCCCTGTGTGAATTTTTTTTGCATTATCACTGTGTATTTAAGCTCTTGTGTTCCTTTAGTTCATTGTTTGGTCTTGTTAATACTTGCTTGTATTTATGTACTATATGTGTTACTCCTGTCTTCTCTGGATATGCCTGTACACAGCGAACACAGAACCAGACTATTCATATGTTTTAAAAGCAAGCTCACTGGCTGCAGCATAAACTGACACCAGTCAGTTTGCACCCAAAGTCCTATGTTTATAAAGTTGTTTGTCTTGTCCAGGCTTGTACAGAGTATTTTCTCAGCCCACTGATAAATGAATTAATGTTCACTTTTGAGGGTCTGCCCTCCAAACGGCTGGAGAACTTAAAGCCTCTTCTCTTACCATGGACAAAAGACAAATCACTCTGGAAGGTAAAAAACCTATACAAACGTATATTAAAATTGTACACATTTATTGGTAACACTTTATTTTGATGGTCCATTTGAGTATTAGTAGACTGTCTGCTTAATATCTGCTGATACTGCTCCTTCAACAGACATTTAACTGACTATAAGAAACTTTGCAAGTACATGTCAACTTACACCAACCCTAACCCCAACCTAACAGTCTACTTATAATCTAATGAGAATTAGTTGGCATGTAGATGCAATGTAACTTAAATTCAACAAACGGACCATCAAAATAAAGTGTGACCCATTTATCATGTGGTTATTAAAGACATGTTAGTTTTATTAGGACTACCATGGATATTGTTTGATCAAATGTACATGGGGACATTATATGTACTGTACATTTGTATCTTTTTTTAACCCATATTCATATTACAGGTAGATTATGATCTAAACTGTGAATCAGACCTTTGTGTCGACAACCTCAAAGTGGACTTCAACTTAAATGAGTAAGTTAATGATGAACAGGTATTGTTTCACCCTAAAATTGGTGTAGTTTAATTTTTGGTTATGTTCATATTATCCAGATCTTCAAACATAATGATTGGGATAATGCAGGAGATCAGTCTGTCTGTGTTTGTGGAGAACAGAGGAGAAAAATCATTCAACACTCAATTCAGCCTCAAATACCCCTTCGGACTTTCCTACAGGAAAATTATGCCTCAGCTGGTACGACAGGATGATGTTCATGGCATGCGGGATTAAATACAGAAAATATAATGCATTGTTATACATTAGCAGTACATGATTTCTATTTTTAAGTTAGGTTGTAGTGATACTGGAGCCTATAGAAAGAATATGATCAGGAAAATTATTATTATTTTTTTTGTTACTTTTTGAGCAGGGCAGAGTGAATTGTCATTCTTCAGATGGCATTCAAGAAGTATCAGAAGGAGAGACCGTCTGTCAGATCAATAACCCTATATTTGAAGGAAATACTTCTGTGAGTAAAACGCAACAAACGGATCTGTAACACTTTACAATATGAGATCACCAATATGCATGAATTCATACTTAACTATCGCACAAGAACTGAACCATTCATTAATGATTAGTGCATCAGCAACTAATAAAGAGTCTAACTGATTAACTGTTATGTTCTTTATTAACATATAATGTAATTTAATGTATTGATTAGCACCATGACCTCAGTTATCTACTTAATAATTTTTAACTGTAGATGGTATGGTTGAGGCTTCACCACTGCCTTACCACTAACTTATGGATCAAACATTATTGTTTTTGTATTATTGTATAATGTCTTATAGGCGGTTCATTCCGCTGTGGCGACCCCTGATAAATAAGGGACTAAACTAAATTAAAATGAATGAATGAATGATTGAAATGTCTTCTAACAACTTTATTCTTGTAGGCGGTGTTTGACATTCTTTATATTATTAACAAAGAAAGTCATTTTGACCAAATGGTGACATTCACAGCATCTGTTTCCAGGTATTTTCATATCTTTAGTATGTTCAGTATTTATTCAAATATGTTAAATGTATTTGAATTTTATTGACATACAACGATCAGGTATAACATTATGACCACCCACCTAATAACCAGTAGAACCTACTTTAGGCCACAAAACAATCGCCACAATGCGAGGCACTGATTTGCTGAGGTGGCAATAGGTTTTCTGTGATATCTGCTACCATAATGTCAACATCAGGATCTCCAGTTCCCATACATTGTGGAGTGGTGGAGGTGCAGCGTGAATCTGTTGTTTGAGGTTGAACCACAAAGGTGTGATTGGGTGCCAGGTTTCAATAGTGTACAGTATCAAGTTGCCATTTCCTCTTTTTGGTAATCGCCATATCTGCACTTTGCCATTGACGTGATGCATCAGCAATATTGATTTGTCAGAAAAGGCCAGTTTCTATCAATAATCAACTATCTTGGGCCTATTTCATGCATTGTTGGTAATTGCATACAGTTACCATGAAAACTGACTGGGTCATTGGCTATACAGTCTGCTATGAATTATGTCCTGTGACACATTGCCGTGGTCACCGCTGTTGTATCTGCTGGTGATTTGCTGCACTGTGGCCCTGCAATCACTGTGAACAATGCTCAACAGTCTCTGCTCCCCTTTAGTATCAGTGATAATTATTCATCATTTGGCAACTTTTGAAACACTTGCTACAGCAGACTATGAATAACCTATAATGTGTAAACTATAATGTTTCTGCGATTAAAGTTCTAACATGCTGTGCCAACATTGTTTGATCTTGTATCAATTTCTGATAAATCGGCAGCTTTTTCCATTTTAACAACAAACACTGACTGAATGCCTGCTCTCGGATGATATATGCTGTATATACTAGAGCTGTTGTGAAAAGTTGAAGAAATTGATTCTGCATCAATTCTGAAATTTTGCTATTCGCTCTTGAATCCAATCTGAGCTTAGCTTTAACTACAGTACTGTAATGTTTTACAAACAGCTGTATTCTGCTTGCATCCAATTTCTTACAAATAACTCTTGAACCTAAAATTAAGTCATTAATCTTGTAACATAACAGACAACTTATATAACTCAAATGAACAAGTACTCTTTCTCGTGAGCATTTGAGTTCTTAAAAAATAGCCAACGGTGCCATCAACTGTTGAAAACTAGTCTAGAGAGTCATCTGCTATTAAAAACTAGCCTAGAGTGCCATCTGCTGTTAAACACTAGCCTAGAGCACCATCTGCCATTAAAAACTAGCCTAGAGCACCAACTACTGTTAAACACTAGCCTAGAGCACCCTCTGCTGCTAAAAACTAGCCTAGAGCGTCGTCTGCCATTAAAAACTAGCCTAGAGCACCAACTACTGTTAAACACTAGCCTAGAGCACCATCTGCTGTTAAAAACTAGCCTAGAGCCCCGTCTGCCATTAAAAATTAGCCTAGAGCGCCGTCTGCCATTAAAAACTAGCCTAGAGCGCCATCTGCTGTTAAAAACTAGCTAAGAGCGCTGTCTACCATTAAAAACTAGCCTAGATCGCCATCTACTGTTAAACACTAGCCTGAGTGCCATCTGCTGTTAAACACTAGCCTAGAGCGCCATCTGCTGTTAAAAAATAGCCTAGAGCACCATCTGCTGTTAAACACTAGCCTAGAGCGCCATCTGCTGTAAAAAAACAAACAAAAAAAAACTGCTCAGCATGGATTCAAAAGAGAATAGCGATGCATTTTGAAGATCTCATTATCAACACAAACAATTTTTTGCCACAGCTCTAATATATAGTGCTCTGTAAGTTTTGCCAATGACACAGTTTGGTTGCCAGGTGCACTCATTGCTCCAGTGGTGGTCATAATATTATGCCTGATTGGTGTACATATTACCACTAACCCAAATACTCTGTCATTTCCAGTGGCAATGCGAATCACTCTGAAAAGAGTGAGCTATCAAAAATGAAAAACATTGGAGTAAAACATGCTATCTATGTCATCTTGCTGAGGTCAGTGCCTGTTCTGTTTTTCACATTTTGCTTTTCGCCAGTTTATATTCATTACTCTATCAACTATATTAATTGTTAGCGTTTCTCCTAAAGACATAAAGATTCCAGTTCTTACATCAACATCACAAGAGGGAAAAATTATCATGAAAAACCAGTGAAACAGATAGTGGAGGTGAAGATGCTTCTTTTGACACAGATTATGGCTTTCTTTATTTCAGTATTGAAATATCAGCATCAATAAATCTCTTTCTGCTTATTTCTCTTAGGTGACGAATGAGTTTAGAGAGCTAAATGTAACTTTCTTCATTAGAGTACCTATAAGACTGGGAGCTGAAAATATCTGGACTGATAAAAACCTGCAGGTAAAGTGTATTCAAGGTATGGTTTTGGGTTGTAATGGTATATATGTATTTATGCCAAAACATGTATTTAAATATGTAGATTTGAGAGACTTTGAGTAGAAACTTATTTTATATTTACATTTAGATTTTACTGTAAATAATGATTTATGTGCAATTTACGTGCACTCAAAAATATTTTAGCTCCAAACTACTTATTTGAAATGAGGTGAAGCAACAATTCTTGAGGTTTTTTTTGGGACAACTTAATTATTTTATGTTCAATTCACTTAAATTTGTTAAAACAATTATGTTAACTTAATCCATTTGTGTTAGGCCAACATGAAGGAATTGTGAGGAACCCAGCATTTTTTTTATTTGAGTGTTTATTATTATATCTAAAAATAAATAACAATTGAACTGGTAAGACTTTACAATAAGGTTCCATTATTGTATGTATTTACTAGCATGAACAATACATCTCTTGTTAGTTGATGCTATAACTGTAACTGTTATAACTGTGTTAACTGTAATATGAGTATTTAACTGTAATATGAAATGTATTTTACTGTAGGACGTTTACACTGTATGTTACTGTATTTTAAAATGGTATATTTTATAGTAAAGCTATACATACAATTCTGTAAATACATAAACAGCTAGATAAATGGTTGTGTAAAAGTACAATATTTTTGCTGTAGCTGATTTACAGTAAGTTACTGGCGAACTGCTGCCATTTAGTTACTCTAGATTCTGCAGGAAATTGTTAACAGTGCATATTTGGATTTTAATAATGCTTTAGTAAATTCTGACTTCACATTAAAACCTAACATCACTAAATACATTAACTAACATTATTTGTATTAATAGTTTGGGCTCTATCCGCTTGTTAAGTGTGACGTCACGCGAAGTGGCTTCCAAGTCCAAGCGCTATATGAAACTGAATGGGTAGACTCAACAAATGGTAATAATAAACATTTACAAAGCGATGTAATACTTTCGAAAATCACGATCGCAATATAAATATCCATGCCTAATATCCGATGACCAGAAAGTGATTCATTTTTTAAAAATTGTTAAAATATTGGTGTCTGTGATGCAGCAAGTCCAGAGACTGATGAGTACACCATGATTTTATATAAAATTCACTTTAATGTGTGATAGGACTAAAAACGATTTTCTCAATTCAAATGAGTAGCGGCTTGGACCCGGAAACAGTATTTCATACGTCACGACTTAACAAGCAGACTGTTAAATGTTAGCTGAAAAAACTTTTTTTTAATCATAAGAAAATTGTAACCAGTTTAATTTACAGTTTAATGAATGAATTAAAATAGGCTCCATTTAATGTATAATTCCCCCTCTTTCTGTAATGTGTACTTACTGTAAATGTTTTAAAAAGGTTTTGCTTTGTAAAAGATTCCAGGCTGCCTTAGGAAAAGCGACGAGCCGCCAACAAACAGTGATTTTCTGAAAGTTCTCAAAAAGACTAATGTATTAGTGAGTTATTTTTTTTATTTGTCATTTTTAATTGAAATTTGAGTGTGACTTGATTAACTGTAATGTGTTGTTCTGTCAGAACTGCTCTGTGGCGGTGTGTGCGACATTCAGGTGTGATGTGAATCTGATGAGAAATGAAAGGAAGTTCTTTAATATTTCAGGCAATGTGAGCTCTGGATGGATTGAGCAGGTATCTGAAGTTACACAGCTTTAAAGGGGACCTATTATGCCCCTTTTTTACAAGATGTAAAATAATTCTCTGATGTCCCTAGAGTGTGTATGTGAAGTTTCAAATCAAAAGGCCACACAAATAATAGCTCTTTAAATCTGCCCCTTTTAGTCTTTGATCCTAATTGTCTCGTTTTGGTGACTGTCGCTTTAAATTCAAATGAGATTGTGCTCTTTTTAAAAGAGGGCGGAGCTACAAATGCCTATGTGTCAGCATAGTGGCAGATTCAAAAATAAGACTAACATCCTATGCTAATGAGGGAGAGATGGTCACTAATGGGTGGGGCTTTCCCCCTCTGATGACACGTACAAAGGGAGAATGTCAATCAAAGTGTTTCAAGTTATCAAGTCTGATTGTAAAAAATAAAATTAATAATTTTTTACAATCAGAAGCTAGTTCTATTGACCCACTGTTGCCACACAACTGTGTACAAACCCCTTATAAAAGTGATTTTTGCATAATAGGTCCTCTTTAAACCTTTATTAGATTAGCATATACCTGCCATTCTAATATTCATATTTTTTCCAAAGATTGGAATTAGGTCTGCTTCCTTCGAGCTGGTCAGTACCGCATCTCTGGAGTATGATGAGAAAAAATACATTTACTTTTCTGATTCCATCAATTCTGCACCAGTTTGTGAGGTAACGTTCTATGCTCTAAAATGTATGTAATAATTAGTCATCTGATATTTATTTACATGTATTGCAGGCTTTGTGTTAGGTCTCGCAAGATGACGTCTTTTATTGTGTTTAAGGTGAGCACACATGTGGAGGTCTATGAGGAACACTTTTTCCTAAAGGAGGTCATTGGAGGAGTTATTGGAGGACTGTTT
This sequence comes from Danio jaintianensis, assembly GCA_903798115.1. NCBI lineage: Eukaryota > Metazoa > Chordata > Actinopteri > Cypriniformes > Danionidae > Danio > Danio jaintianensis. The sequence goes on along the minus strand of CAIGQV010019950.1, from coordinate 5,497,645 downwards.
ATCGTCTCACTCATCACAGCCGCTCTCTATAAGGTGCCCAATTTTTGGTAACACTTTAGTTTAAGTCACAATCCATGCTATTACCGACATTATAAAAGACATTAGACAAAGGTATTAACTGTTTATTAGGGCTTACAAAGTATGATCTTATTCTACATCCCTAATCCTACTCAAAACCCTTATAACTTAGTAACTATTAAGCCACTAATTAGTTTATTGAGGTCAAAGTCTTAGTTAATTGTTTGTTAATAGTATGAATTGTGACTTAAAGTGTCACCCATTTTTATATATATAATTCTTAACCTGTTAACTGTCATTCATTTTTGAGCGTAGGCCTGCAAAGGTAATGTCGAAATTGAAATGAATATAATTCTGGTATGCTTTCGAATATAATCCTCATTCTGGTCTTGTTTTAAAGATGATAATTTGAAGTTTCTTACACAGATGTCTGCAGTTTTAAAATTAAATAGAAAGTTGTTTAAATTTATTACAACAAACATGTAGGCTACTGCGGGAAAAAAATAAATAAATAAATAAATAAATAAATATATATATATATATATATATATATATATATATA
>CAIGQV010019950.1:5465248-5485050 GCA_903798115.1 Danio jaintianensis | reverse complement strand
TTTCTTTCTTTCTTTCTTTCTTTCTTTCTTTCTTTCTTTCTTTCTTTTTTTGCATAAAGGTAAGTAAATTAATAGCAAATTTTCTTTATAGGTGAACTTTGAAAGTATTGCAAATTAAAGGTGCAGTAGGTGATCTGCCAAAATGCTAACCGGTTAGCATAATATCTTTGAAACACAATCCCTCCCCTGCTGTTTAAAGCCATGCCTCCTGAAACACGAATGCGCGCACCTTAAAGATGACAAAGACCCACTAGATCAAGCCATTAGAAAACTTTAAAGTACTTTATAATACTACAATTGCCAATGAAAAACTGTATTATATCTAGCACGTTTTCAGTTGTGTAGAAAGCAAAACTTGTCATAATGTGCAATATTTCATGCATGCAAAGATTGCTGGTCTAACTCTCTCACGCGCTTTGTCCTAAAGAGACTACTGTATGCTTAGTGGTTGGCCGGCAGCATGCAGGAATTACACTTATTACTAAGCCATACTTACATGCTATTTCAGACCCAATATTCAAAGTAGCATGGTAAACAATATAGGGAGCACGTCACAGGTTGTCATTGTTCAAAAATTAACCAATGTGAATATATAACCAACTTCAGCTCAGTAAATCAGGCTAGGCGGAATAGCGCTATTTACTTATGTTTTGTTGTTAGCTTTGCCTGACTAAAAAAGTTTTTTAAAATATAACATTACCTGTCTAAAATAAATACTTCAGCCATGGTGTCATCCTTCCTCCAGCGTGCAAAAGTCATTTAGGATTTTAAAGTTTTGATTGAGCATTTGTTTTTACCGCGGTGACTCTCGTGTGCACATGAACAGGCGGCATGCGTGTACGCGCAAATGGCAAATCTGCATGAACAGGGGTGTTGTACAAATCTACATTTGTTGACAGACAGTTTGGGCTACTTATCAGAATTATGGGAATTGTCGGCCCGACCATTTTTAATTGGATGAAAATTTTTTATATGCCTAACCCAGAATATAAAAATACATATAAATACATTTAGATCATTTACTTTAATCATTACTATTGGAATGTGAAGAGACTTTCAACCAGCACAACAAAAAATGTTTCTGAAGAAAATCACCTACTGCAGCTTTAACTGTTTGTTTTCCTGACTTTGTTTTATTGCATAGGTTGGGAACGCTTTCAATAAATACAGTGCAAGAAATGAGCTAGCGATTATTGCATCTTTACCCACCGATAAGCATGTGTTCAAAGTTACAGATTTCGATGCACTGGAAAGCATTCGTGAAATACTCAAAGAGAACATTATTGCCATTGAAGGTATGTTTGCAGTGGAAATTAAAATCAATGACTGATTGCTTACATTTTACAATCAGCTCTTGTAAGGGCAGTCACTTGATTATTGTTAATATATAGTAGTAATAATAAAAATAAAAATAAAAGTCAACTGTTGTCATCTCTTTTAATTGCTAGGAACCCAGACGTCTGGAGATTCATCTCGGATGGAGTTTGCACAGGATGGGTTTAGTGCAGCACTGGCATCAAATGTAATTACAATACACATGTTTGAAAATTTTATCCAAAAATGAAAATGCTAAATTGAATCATCACACTATATACCATTATTTTTTCAAAATAATAAAAAACAGCCTTCAATCTGGAGAGGTACAAATCTCCAGAACATTCAGATTATAATACAGGTTTCAAATGTGCAATACTTGTGCATTTTTTTTGTGGAAAGTTTGATGATAGTCAATATTCACTGTCATTAGGTGCAGAGATTTTTAACAGATTTTTAAAACATTTTTATTTTTATCTGCTTTTGTGGTACAAAAAACCCCACAATACATTTGAATAGCACAAGACAAAAAATGATTACAGTCGTTAAATAATGAATTTTTCATTTTGGGGGTAAACTAACCATTTACTTAACTTAAATGACAGTAAATCAATGAAAAGGACACTGTATGGAGATGAAATGGGTACAAATTGCAATCCCATTTCACTTAATTGAATCTGCACTTACCAAATTACTTTACTGTTCTATTTCATTGTTTTCCCCCAATGTTAATATTGTCATTTGTGATTTTAAATTTAGTGTGTATTATATTTCATTGAACAACAGTTCACTTTATACTATCATTAAATGTGAACTACATATGGTTGAATGATCTGCTAGCACTGGTAAACTGCTTTGAAACCATATAGGTACTGGTATAATTGATTGATTGATTTTTTTATAGACATCATTTGCAACAATAAATATCTACAATGTTTGTAGTTTTGACCATTTAACTACACTTCAACTTCAATGTAAATCATTAATACAGTAATACAGATAACTTATCTGGAAATATTTATTTTTATTCTTTAATGCTCTCTGCACTCAGACGGATATGATCATGACTGCAGTTGGAGCTTTCCAGTGGAAGGGTGGATATCAGCTCTACAACTCAAATGAACAGTCAAATGTCTTTCAAGCTGGAAGTGAGCATAACAGTTATTTAGGTGAGATCTCGTTATCAACAAAAAAAATTAATTAAAATAAATAAATTTAAAAAATCAACCACAATACAACACATAAGATTGTTTCACAACTACTTCAATTCGCAGGTTATTCCCTGGCGATAGTGACAGTGTACACTACGAAGTATGCAGTCATGGGGGCGCCACGGCACAAGCATGAAGGGCTAGTTACGATTACAAGAATTGATGAAATGAGCGATCAAAACCAACTGGATCCTCCCAAGGTTGTAAAGCTCAAATTTGTTTTATTGTTGTCAGGGAGTGCAATGTCCTTTTTACACTAGGTAAAAAGATGCATGATTTGACACATACCTGTTTAAATCTTGTGCCTTAATCCATCTCTTTTGTCTGCTTTGACCACTTTACAGATTTCTTTGATGAGAGGGTCAGCTTTATGTATGGCTATCTGGTTAAATAATATTGTGCTTTCAACCTAATTCATAATTAAACCAAACTGAAACAACATGAAAACTAATAAAGTAACCCAGGCAAATGTATTTTCAACAGCCTTTTAAAAGTGGTCAGAATTGGACAAACTCTTTTATCCCCATTAATATCTGTAATTACAATTGATCACTTGTGTGGACAATTAAATTTTAAATAAAATATTAATTAAAAAAAAACGGAATAATTAATAAAAATGTATCATAATCCAAGTTGTAAATGGAGTATACAAGCTCAGATTATAATGTTAATTACATTATATCAATTCCCTTGTACTCCTTTGTCAGCCTCAGATTGGCTCTTATTTTGGAGCTGAGGTGTGTGTGGTGGATTTGAACAGTGACTCTAATACAGACCTGCTTCTGGTATCAGCACCAACATACACAGAGTCTGAGCGAGAGGGAAAAGTGTTTGTTTACAGCTTCACAGTTCGGGTAAGTGATCTTTTGGAAAGTCAATAATGATTGTAATACCAAAATATCTAATCAACTGAGTTTGCCTCTGTATGCGTTTAGCCCATTTTTATCTTCTCTGTTATATACTGAATATATTTTTTCATAGCCATTATTCAGTTTTTCTGGTGTGGTGCTGGTGGGCATGGCTGGTCAGAGGGGTCGCTTTGGCTCTTCTCTGGCCAGTCCAGCAGATTTGAATGGTGACGGTTTTATGGATGTGCTGGTTGGTGCTCCGTTAGAGGATGATGGACAGGGCAGCATCTACATCTTTAATGGACGAGATGGAGGGATCATTTCATCATACTCCCAGGTGAAAAAGACATGGGTTGCATGAAGTTTAAAAGGATAGTTCACCTTAAAATTAATTCTACTATTATTCATTCATTCGGTATTTTATGGGTCCAAAATAATGCATCAGTTAAGCATTCATTCATGGTTAAATTGTTAATTTAAGCATTAGTTAAGAACAAAAACATTAATTAACTAGCTTAGTTAAACTTATAAATCATGATCAACTTGTTCACAATTATGCATCAGTTAAGCATGTAAAAACACATAATTAATGATTAACTGAACATATAGAAAAAGGTATTTTAACCATTATTTACATTTTGACAAGCCATATTTTTTTCGATTCATTGTCTATTAAGTTAACTGAACAACACGATAGTAATTGTGTTTAATTACAGCTGGTTTGCAATTATATGTGGGTAGAATAGTGTAATGAACATAATATATGATAATATTAATAGTATAATAAAAAAATTATGGTTAAAATGCCCTTTTCTACATCGTTCAGTTAATCATTAATTATGTGTTTGCACATGCTTAACTGATGCATAATTGTGAACAAGGAAATCAACAATGATTTATAAGTTTAACTGAGCTTAACTAATGCAAATAACTTGAGGCACTTAAAATGTTAAGTTAACCATTAATTACTAGTGTTTTTGTTCTTAACTAATGCTTAATTGTGAACAAATTGAACATTAATTAATGCTTAACTAATGCATTATATTGTACCCTTAATATAAACATTTTAATAGTTCTCTTTCCTTGGACTTAACCATTTGATTCCCTCTTCCCTTCACTGTGTGTAATGACAGAGGATTGCTGGATCATCTGTGCAGTCAAGACTGCAGTACTTTGGGATTTCACTGAGTCAATCCTCTCCAGACCAGACTCAAGACAGCCTTCCTGACATTGCTGTAGGGTCTAAAGGAGTAGTTCTGCTTCTCAGGTCTGTTAAAAAATCTTATAATATATACCGATACGCAGTTCAGCTTAGGTCAGTTCAGCCATAATCATGTGTTATATGTCCATCATTCAGGTCCAGACCCATCATGCTCTTGGAAACAAAGGTTTCTTACAGCCCATCCAAAATATCAACCATTCAAAAAGACTGCATAAATCCATTGCAAACCACTCTGATCGTGTGCTTCACCATGAAAGGATACAGGCATCACAGAAGAGGTTTATTCATAAACTGATTACAATGTGCTGTAACATCACACTTTGTCTTATCTTCTGCTATTGTTTGTACTATTCTGGTTAGCCACTGTTGCATTGCTAATCATTTAGATCAATCACGTTTTATAGATTTGAATGCAAAAATTGCTTACAACATAACCCTGGATGCTAAGAGACAGAAATATCGAGCATTCTTCTCAGCCAAAGACCGTCTCCTCAGTGATGTGATTGACATTGGGAATACAGAAGCTTGCAAAAATCATGTTTTCTCAATAGAGGTAAGCTTCAGCTGCTGAAATGTGATGGGGACATTCATATGCATAACAGCAGTGACACAAGTATGATTGAAATATATTTAATTGTTAATACTACTCTTATTATTTATTGTTTCCACTAGGCTTGTCCAGAAGATGCTCTGAATCCATTATCCAATCAGTTAAAATTCACCTTCGAGGGTGTCCCATCTCCTCAATTGCAAAACCTGAGGCCAATACTGCTGCCAGAGATAAAGACCACCTCAGATCATGATGTAAGAGTTCATCTGTGTAAAGTTATGAGTGGAAATGATGTACTTTTTACAGTAGGCTATGCGCACACACCTTCCAGTTTCACATATTACTAAATTAAAGGTATTTTTGCCTTATTACTTTATGATGCTAATGGCCACCTTAGAATATCCAGCAGTTTAAGAGTTAGTTTTCCCCCAAATTAAAATGCATCATTTGCTCATGTCATTCTAAACCCATAAGAAATTAATTCAAGTTCAAAACACAAATGAGCAAATGCATAATTAAATATGAGACTTTTGAGACTCCACTGAAATTTTATTCAGCCAAAATGGTGGCATTTTTTAAATTATAAAGAGACACAAGAATGAAAGATGTGTAAATAGTCTTATATGATAAACATTATGGGCTCTATTTTAACGATCTAGGCGCAAAGTCTAAAGCACAGGGCGCAAAAGCATTAAGGCCGTGTCCAAATCCACTTTTGCTATTTTAAGGATGGAAAAATACAGTTTGCGCCGCGGAGCATGGTCTAACAGGGTTGTGCTTATTCTCCTAATGAGTTATGGGTGTGTTTTGAGCATAATGTGCATTAAACTAATCAGAGTCTCATCTCCCATTCCCTTTAAGAGTCAGTTGCATCGTGCCATGGTGCATTTGCTATTTACATGGCGGACTTTGTAAGTGGAAAAACTGAACGCTTCACTAGCGAGAAAACAGTTAAACAGACCTTCTGCAGCGCGAGGATAAAGAACAAGCCTCCTCCATTCTGCCTCTTTCCTTTCTCTTTACTTTACTTTTACTCTTTACTTTACTCCTTTACTTTCGTGGATAAGGAAACAGTGATGTACTCACTCCACTGAAGACATCTATTAGCCTACATATTTAATTTTGTTTGTTAAGCACAAAGATTTGTTTCAAAACTATTTTTAAATTCAGTTCTAATTTCCAGCAAACGAATAAACGAGCAATGATAACGAAGTGTGGTCAAAAAACTGAGTTATATCCAAACACACGTCCTATGCCCCATATGGTCCAAAACCTGACAGGTGGACAAATCTAAGCTTATTTTTAATAAAACAAATATAAATATGCATATAATAAATGATACTGCTAATAATAATAATAATAACATTATACAAAAGTAAATTGTCATGAATAAACTGAAAAAAAGCCCCCCGACATGAAGGCATGGATAGCAAAATAGCAACGCGCCTCAATGCACCTTAACACACCTCCTTTCCAGACCGGCACACCCATGAGTCCACAAAGTGGCACAAATGGATTTGCTATTTAAACAACGTGACGCAAAACGTGAAAGTTAAGGTTGCGTTGGTCTAAAAAAATAGCAACAAATCGCGCCAAACACATCTTGCACCTTATTGCGCTGGGTGTATGATAGGACCCTATAGTTTAATCATATATAAACAGTGTTAATAGCATTTCACTTCGGTCACAGAACCCTGTAAACTCATATAAACTCGTTTAATGAATTATAAATTTTTTCTGTGTCCTACTTACAGCTGGATTTTGAGAGAGAATGTGGACCAGATAATGTATGTGTTGATGAGATCAGAATAGATTTCAATTTCTCTGGGTGAGGAAAATCTATTTTTATTCACAAACTGTAGTATTGATCGAAATTGATTATTCTACTGTATAGTAGTCTTACTGTCAAGACACAAATGAAAATATTGAAGTATCTCTGATTTGTTTTTGTGGTTCAGATCTACTAATATAGAAGTGGGGATAATGCAGGAGATCAATGTGACAGTGTTTGTCGAGAACAGAGGAGAAAACTCATACAACACACTCTTCACCCTCAAATACCCATATGGATTTTCATACAGGAGAATCACATCAAAACAGGTAAAACCTGATGGAAAGGTGTAAATTCTCAAACTAATAGAATTCAATATTGTCATTTATGTAAACTGTGTATATTGGCATATTGTCAATATTGATGATGGTATTTCAAAGACAAAAAATATATATATATGTTGTTGCACAATATATGATATTTCCTCAGATTTCTATATGGGGTGTGATTATAATTAAATGACAGAGGATTGTAAAATATTTTAAAAAATTGAAAAAACGACTGGGAAAAATAGAGAAATAGGGATAAACTCCAAAAAAAAAACATCTAACAATCTATGCATTTGGGCATTTCTTATGTAACCTTATGATAAGTTTTCATAACCATGCACATACAGAACGCTCATAATTAAGGGCCAAGATACATCATTATTGGGAAACCAGGGCCTCAATAATAACTACTGCTCTGTTTTATGTGATGTTCTGTTTGAGCAGGGCAGAGTAGAGTGTTCGTCTCTGGATGGAGAGCAAGGAGTTCGACCGGGAAAAACTGAGTGCGCCATCAGTAAACCCATCCTCAAGGACAGAACTAAGGTCAGACATATGACAGGAACACACTCATTTACTGACCACATTGAACAGACAGTTCAGAAATCTTGATTACTTAATCTGCCATTTTTGTCCAATTTCTAGGTTGTGTTTGAGATTACATACAGTATTAATAAAGAAGTTACACTGGGCCAAAACGTGACATTCAGTGCTTCAGTAAAGAGGTATGAAACCGTTCTGCCAGATGATTGCTTAAATCAACTCAAAGTGTAAAACAACTTTTGACTGTGAGATCTAGTAGGCTGTTTAGAGCAGTGTTTCTCAACCCTGTTCCTGAAGGCACACCAACAACAGAGGTTTTCAACCTCTTCCTAATCAAACACATCTGAATCAACTCAGCAGAACATAAGAAGAGACTCCAAAACCTGAAGTTAATGGGTCAGATAAGGGAGACTTCCAAACTATGTACTGTTGGTGTGCCTTCAGGAACAGGGTTGGGAAACACTGGTTTAGAGGGCTGCACGATATTTGGAAAAATCTGACATTGTGATATATATATATATATATATATATATATATATATATAGATAGATAGATAGATAGATAGATAGATAGATAGATAGATAGATAGATAGATAGATAGATAGATAGATAGATAGATAGATAGATAGATAGATAGATTTTTTTGTAGTATATGCAGTGCTACTACAAGTAGTGACGCTACTAGCTTAACTACATTTCTCAGTAGCGTGGCAGTAGCGTCGCTACTTTCTAAATCAAATAGCTTTTCAGTAGCAAAGGTATTATTTTAAGCAAGTAAGTAGCGCAGTAGCATCAACACAAGTGAATCATTAAGTGACGCCACCCCCATTCACAGAGCTGTGAAGCCGGTGTCTGGCCGATGAAAGTACATCCATATGATAGCGAGAATGGCAAATTCTTCTTCGTGTTTTATGGTGGTCGAAAACAAACTTTTTGGTGAGTTTCTGCGACCTCTTGCTCCGGTCGGTGACATCGCCCATAAATCATTGAAACTTGCTTGATGGAAAGATGACTGTAGAGGAATTATTTCTGAAGCAGGACCATACCTCGAAGTTCATGTCTTAAAGTTAATTCTGATGCTGTGCTGTTGTTAGAGTTGAATTGGTTTTAAATTTATTCACTGTTTGTTCTGCAAATGTGCCAAAGTGCACTTTCATGAAAAAAATAATATAGTAGTTTAACGTAAATACAGTATTTAAAATATTTAAAATACTATAATGTATTTGAACAATACTATAGGGAAGTAATTGAATTAATTTGCTGTGGTACTATAACACACTTTCCTACACATTACTATAATATTTTAAATGCGCACAGAATTTCTTTTTGTTTTTGCTGTCTACTGAACTGACTTGGATTGAAGTTGCTTCGATTTAAAAATGAAAAATAAATAAATAAATAGCTTAGATGTAGCTAAGCTACTTTTGCCATGTAGCTTTTAGCTTAGCTTGCTACATTTCCCAGGAGGTAGCTTTTAGTGTAGCTAAGCTACATTTTAAGTAGAGTAACTAATAGCTTAGCGCACTACATTTTCCAAGTAGCTTGCCCAACACTGGGTATATGAATACAGTTTCACCACATGCACTGTAAAAAGTGATTAGTTGACTTTACTTAATAAAAGGGTTGCACTGTAATTATGCATTGTAATTATTAAGTAAACAAACGATGTGCATAATTATAAAAGTTAAGTCAATGTGTTTACTGACTTTTTAAAAGTAAAATCAACTTTGTTGCTTTTAAGGCAAGGGGTTTACTCACTTTTTTAAAGTAAAGTAACTGATCTTTTTTTACAGTGTGGCTTAAATAGATTAATTTGGGGGGAAAAAAATTCTAATTTAGATTGATTGGGATTATTGTTTATTGTTTATTTATGGTCTTCCAAAGAGCAAAAACTATATACAATTAATCTTTATTAGAGTCAAAAACTGTACATATGCCCAAATGCCATGAAATGTTCACGCAGTCACAGGCCTTAAAGGGATAGTTCACCCAAAAATTAAAATGACACTATTTACTCACCCTCAAATGGTTCCAAACCTTTATGAGTTTGTTTATTTGGTTAAACACAAAAGGAGACAATTATAAGGAAGCTAAAAAACCTGTAACTATTGACCTCTGTTTCGTAAAAATATCTTCTTTTCTGTTCAGCAGAAGAAATAAAGACAAACAGGTTCGAGACAAGTAAAGTGTGAGCAAATGATTCATTCATTTATTCATTTTCTTTTCGGCTTAGTCCCTTTATTAATCTGGGGTCGCCACAGCGGAATGAACCGCCAACTTATCCAGCACATGTTTTAATCAGCGGATGCCTTTCCAGCCGCAACCCAACACTGGGAAACACCCACACACTCTTGCACACACTCACATACACTACGGCCAACTTAGCTTATTCAGTTCAACTGTACCGCATGTCTTTGGACTGTTGGGGAAACCGGAGCACCCAAAGGAAACCCACGCGAACATGGGGAGAACATGCAAACTCCACACAGAAATGCCAACTGACCCAGCCGGGGCTCGAACCAGCGACCTTCTTGCTGTGAGGCGATTGTGCTACCCACTGCGCCACCGTGCTGCCCATGTAAGCAAATGATGACAGAATTTACAATTTTGGGTGAACTATCCCTTTAAAAACAGATTCAATGGTTTATGGATAAACTTTGCAACGACTGGTGCTGCTCAACTATAATCAGACTCAACATTGGCCATCTTGATTATTGCAGAGGTGCATATTTCGATATTGACGCTGAAACAATATATTGTGCAGCCCTAGATCACATGATCATCATATCAAAAACTCATGAAGGAAACTAATAAACAAACCTCTATCTCTCACAGTGGGAATGACCAACACTCAACAAGCAGCGAGTTATTGAAAGAGAAAAGCATCGATGTGAAATATGGCATCTATGTTGCATTGATCCGGTTAGTGCTCCCTGTTTCTGCTAAATAATACCACACTTCTTCGTCCTGTACTATAACGTGTAAATTGCTTTCTTGGCTTGAAATGAAAGGCATGAAAATTCCACCATCCACATTAACTTTACTTCAGGGAAAAAGGATCTTTCAAAACCCATCCAGCAGACAATAAAGGTATTGTTTGTTTCACATTCTCTGCTCTACGTGATTTTGCACAATTAATATACTGTTGTAATAGAAATTTTAATAAAGGTTTGTATTTACTTACACTTTATGCTTTTGTTTCTTGTTTAGTTTTTGCAATTTTGTTTCGACAACTGGAACATGAACTTATGTATTATAAAGCGTTCTTGTATGGTTTTGATTGGTAACACTTAACAATAAAGTTCCATAAGTTAATTGTAGATAATGTATTTACTAACATGACTAAACAATACATTTATTACAGTATTTATTCATCTTTGGTACCTTTAATTAATGAAAATAAAGGCGTTCATTGTTATTGCATGTTAACTCAGTGTATTTATTAATGTTAACGGGCACAATTTTTTCTCAGCCAGTTCATAATCCCATTAATAATACATTAGTAAATGTTGAACTATGATTAATAAATCGTGTACCAGTTGTATAGTTCATAAATGCATTACTAACATGAACTAATGGAACCTTATTGTAATCTGACTTTTTAATTCTACGGTGTAAAAAAAAAATTGTAATTTCAACTGTAAAAAAATGTGTAACCTAGTTAACAGTACATTTCCTTAATATACTGTACACAGTTAATAACCATAAATTGACTTGCCCTAATGACACTTCAATTTCTATGCCTTTTTGTTGACATTACTATGGTACTTTTTAGTTTATTCCCTCAGTATCAGTGATGTACATTAGAGTTACATCTAATGTTGATAAATAATGTTTATTGCATTATTTTAATTTTATGTGTGTTACCATGATGGTGTTTAGTAGTTGTGTGAATGACACTGAGGGTCTTCTATATGTTAGTATGTTTCTCTGTTCTTGGGAAAAGATGTTTGTGACGAGCATTGGTTCAATATATGTTTTCCCCATCACCACCTGCTTATGGTTGTGTTTATGTTTGTGTAACAAAGGTATAATGTGTAGATACATTCAAAAACTACTAAAACTTAATGAAATACGGTAGTTTTACGTAAAATACAGTAAATGGTTTCTACCATATTTTTAACTGTAAAGTTCTGGCAGCCACTGTAAATTTTACAGATTATTTTTAATAATAAACCTCACTGGTTGCAAAATGAGAACAGTACATTGGATGGAAGAAGGTCCTCCAAATGTGGCTCTGTGGATTTAGAGATTAAACAGGTCTATGTAATGGAAAAAAGACTGCATGTCTACAAATTAAGACTGATAATTTTCTGAAGAGGTGGAAAAGTATTACAAGATATATACATTTAGAGGTTAATTAACCTATCACCAATGTAATTTGAGGTCACAACAATGACTTTATGTACAAATGTATCCCCTGAAATGTATTTATGATGGCAGTACTCTTTATTTATTTATTTATTTTATTATTTTATTTTAAAAATTTTATATTATTATCTTTTATTATTATCTGTTCCCTCATCTGTAAGGGGTTAAATTGTTGGGGAAGGGGTTGCTCTGTAAAATACAATTGAAACATCATAGATAAAAAGTAAAAAAAATAAAAATAATAATAATAATAATAATAATAAACCTCAATATCTCATAAGCGTATTTTTATATTATTATTAAGAACAGAAATACCTAAATCAGTAGAAAACACTCAAATGTCTATACGGTCCATAACTCGTCCTTATTTTTTATCTCTCAGATTGAAAATGACCTCAGACCATTAGCTTTCACAGCTTTCATCAGAGTACCAGTGAAACTTGGCGATACCGACATCTGGAAAAATTCTTCTTTGCAAGTGTGTGAATTTATTAATGTTTTACAAACCTTAAACAAGTACTTATAGTTCAATAATGATTATTTTTCTCATTTACTGTTCAGAAACTTGTTTAATAATGTTGCCAAGACAAAAAAAAATTCATTTCTTTCTCAATTACTATTATTGTTTGTTTTTAAGGTTTCTGACTGTGTGAACAATGCATCGGAGAAGCCTACTATTACAAATTTTATGGATGTTATTAAAAAACATCATATACTGGTGAGTTGACTTTTTTAACATATTTTTTGTTTGGTTTTCTAAATGTACTGAGAGTGAATATACACTCAGAAAAATTATTTGTGCTGATTGTTCAAACTACTTTTTAAAAATGAGCTGAATCAACACAATTCTTGCATTTTTGGGGGGACAACTTAATTGTTTCATGTTTGATCCACTTAAATTTGTAAAAACAATACATTAAATCGATTTGTGTTGGGACAGCATGAAGGAATTGTGTGGAACCCAGCATTTTTACAGTGTCCCAACACAAATCAATTAAGGTAGGTTAATTGGTTTTGACCAATTTAAGTGGATTGAACATAAAACTATTAAGTTATCCAGAAAAAAACCCTCAAGAATTCTTTTGTTTCAGCTCATTGCAAATACCTTTTTTTCAGCTATTTTTGTTTTGTTATGAGTGTATTAAGTGTACATTAATGAATATCTGTGTGTGTGTGTGTGTGTGTGCATGTGTGTGTGTGTGTGTCAGAACTGCAGTGTGGCGGTGTGTGCCGTGTTCAACTGTGACGTCAATCTCATAAAGAATGAAAGAAAGCTCTATAATATAACTGGCAATGTGAGCTCTTCGTGGATTGAGCAGGTATCTGACTTTGAAAGCAAATACAAATAACGAGATGGACCTTATATACTTGATTAATACCATTTAACTCTTTTGATCTCTGTGTCTCTTAGACTGGACTCAAAAGCGCGGTGTTTGAGCTGGTCAGTACAACCACTATGGATTATGACATGAGCAAATATGTCTTCTTTTCCTCGGATTCCAGAAACACTGCGCCGTCTTTACAGGTAATGTTATGATAGTTCATGATGTCAAGTGTGGCGAATGAATAGATGATAAACAGTGCCTTTAATTGGTCACATGACAAAAAAATGGCTGATTTAAAGTAAAAATACTACTTTTAGAGAAAGTAATGCTTTTAATTTTGTCCTAGGGTGTTAGTTTTTGGATCTAAAGGAAATTTAATAAAGCAGGTTAAAATCAGAAATCATATTTTTTCACATAATCCAATATAAAAACGTACTTTGAATGAAAGACACAGTAGTTTCACTTTCTTCAGTGTAGTTGCACATGAGTGCTGTTTTGTATTTAATTAATAGTGATTTTAATAAAGGCATTTCCACTTTTTGACTTTGTTTTTGAGTTACTTGGACTCATTATCTGATTCCATTATAGTTTGTGCTCAATTGACTCAATATTTCATTATGCGCATTTCTAAATAATTTCTTCCAGTGGTTTTTTTGTACATATTATAATCTAAAAAGTGAATAAAAATAGGTGAATGCAGACATGCATTAAAAATTCACTTGCATGTTTTTCACTTCACTAAGTGAACAATTTCCTGTAAAATCTACAGTAACTTACTGGCAGCAGTTCACCAGTAACTTACTGTAAATTAATGGGGTATATGCACACAGACTTTTAATCTTAGCCTAATGGCTTCCGGTCTTTCCAGTACAAAATCACCATGTTTAAGATCTGTTTTCTTTAAAAATAAGTGATCTTCACTGCCTGATAGATATACGATATAAAGTGGGTCTCAGACCGGACAAGAAGCACTGCATTAAGTTCCATTTTTCTGTCCCATGTCTTTAAAATATGACAATTTATTTTCCCCAGTATTTTCAATGGAGTTTCTGCACTCGCCTGCTGATCCTGAAGGCGATAGAGTTTACACTGTCTATCGTCTCGTTTTATGCTTGAACAACTAAATGAATGCTGAAGTTTATTTAACTGATGGTATTTTAATTACATTACGATGTTGATGCTGTAAAAGGAACCTTATAAAATTTTAAATAGTCACAAAAACCTTTCACCGGAAGTTTACCGTTGGCTGAAAAACACTAGCTGTGCATATAGCGCATTCACAGCAAAAATACTGTATTTACATTTACAGCACAATTTATCTTGCTGCATACGTATTTACAGATTTGTATGTATATCGTTACTGTAAAATATACAGTAATTGTGTAATTTTCACAATGCAACTTTAAAATACAGTAACATACCGCATAACTGTCCTACAGTAAAATACAGTTCATATTACAGTTAAATACTGTGTCATTTACAAAAATCATTAACAGTGTATACTATATGTAGATTAGCACACAAGTGGAGGTGTATGATGAGGTGGACCTGACGAAGGTGATCATTGGAGGAGTGATAGGAGGACTTCTGCTGCTGGCTCTCATCACTGTAGCCCTCTATAAGGTATATTACTGTCATAAAACCTCTGGCAATTCTTTCTACAGAATCTGTATTTGTAATATTTACAGCATGTATGGTTTATTACCGCATATTTTCTTTCTTTGCAAGGCTGGATTCTTCAAAAGCCAGTACAAGCAGATGCTGGAGGAGGCACAGGGAGATGAAGCGCCACAATAATGTGCACTCAAAGAGTTATGGGATACTGATTGTGTTTTGTGGGATTTACAGTCACACATATTTAACCCCTTAACTGTCGCCCCAGTTTTTGAACATAGACATGAAAATGACATGTTCAACTTGAATGAATGCCAATCTTCAACACTTTGGTGCATAGATTTAAGTTTGGTCTCATTTTAAAAAAGACAGATGTCAGATTTTAGCTGAAGTGAAAAAAGTTTAAAAAGTTAAAACAAAAGTTATGTTCTGTTTATGAAAATAATAAAACAATATATTTATATTTTATTACATAAAATGTGTATTTTATAAAAACAGTTTTTGCCAAATCTAAGCTAAATATCTGAACAAATTATAGTCCAAATTTGAAACCTCAAAAAATTTGCCTATGAGTAAAAATTTGTTTGGCCGCAGTACCAAACATGACCACTAGATGACCTCCAGTTTCCATTGATGACAATACAAGGGCGCCCCCCATGTTTTGAGGAACATAACCATATTTTTTTTCATACATTTGACTATATTTGTAAAGTAGACATGAAATTCTAAAGTAGTATGGGAAGTTTGATGGTATTTAATTAAAATTTAGCCTATAAAAACATTAAAAATGTTTACATGTGGATTGCTGTAGCGTAGTACTTCTTTACAATCTGATGAGTATCCTTGTTGGAAATTAACAAACAACTTTTCTATCATAAAACATATATGAAAACTAGAAAGATTAAGCTTTTAAATGAAATATAGTTTGTCATGTTTGCTTCGTTCAGACTACAATATTATGGTTTAAAACCGTAAATGGTCCCACAGGTTGTAGGGTGACAGTAAATGTGTTTGAATCTATTACTCTTCATACATAACAAAAACAAATAACAGACCTTTCCAACGATATATTGTTTGTCATGATTAGATTAGGACTTAGTTGCAAAAAAGTGATGTAAACTTGAATGTCCTGGTGGCAGGACGGTGACAATTAAGTGATTAACAACTAATATACTAAAATATTTTGGCTTGAGATGTTATCAGACATGTTTTTATGCACACTGTTTTTGAGATGTTTTCTTTGAACTTTTCTTTACATTTTTAATAATTTTCTCTGGGTGTTTTGAAAATGTTTAATGCTGTCTGTTTTAAATATAATGCTTATTTCCCAAATTAAATTATATTATTAACAAATTTTGTAAATATTCATTATGGATGAAAATGTGCGTAAAAAAAAGTTTTGGCAGTTAATTGCACATTGTAATTGTGTGTGTGTGTGTGTGTGTGTGTGTGTGTGTGTGCGTGCATGTGCGTGTCTGTATGCGTGTATCCATGGGTATTTAAAAAGACAATGTTCAAGAAACTTGGAATAAATTTTCAACATCCATGAACACAACGCAAAGTCCCGTATTTCATTTTGTAGTATTTTGTAATAAGACACTCACTGCAAAGTAAACACAGAATAATAATGAAGTAATAACAATAAATTTGAATAAATCCAAAGTCCCTTTATAGTATTCAGTAGTCTTGAATAAATCCCATATAAAGACAAGATAACGTAATATATCAGTTTGTGTTATATTATAGGCCTAAAGAATTATTAAATATTAAAATATAATAGTGGCCTATATTTAATGGTGCTCAACATACTGCTTAAAGTATAAATGTGTTTTTTCAAGATGTTAATCCATTTTTCCACATTTTTTTTATTTAAATGATCATGTTCAGTATTATTTTCTAAACAGAACAGACAGAGTTGGTAATAAACAGCATTTTAAAGTGAAAAACGCTGCTCAAATTATCATAAATAAAATGCTAAATATAACGTGTGGCCATTGCATTTTATGTAGTTTAAATGTGGCCCACTTGGCCTATGAACGTACCCCTTTCCTAGATTGTATTTACTGTAGAAATCAGTTTTTTTTTTATCTGTGTAAATCATGTTTGCTAATCTTAATAAACTACGATGTGCAAAAAATAGGAATATATATTAATAATTCAACACACTGAACCTACAGCCTCCATTGTAGTGTTGCTAGTTCACAGAATGGAAAACTGTTAGCCATGAACAGGCTGATGAATGACAAATCTCTTTAAAATGGATAGGTTTTTAGATTTATACTCAGCTGGGAAGGTTAACAGTGTGGAAAAAACACAACTGTGTAAGTGTGTTAGAGAGAATTTTGAGTTTATTGCTATATCCCCTTCACTGGCTATGTCATAGCAAAAAAACAGATCAAGTTTACCAAGTTATTTTATAAATATCACTTTTCTATAATTATTAAAAAAATTCTAACAATTAAAAGTCATCAACAGTAATAAATACATAAGATTCATTCATTCATTTTCTTTTTGGCTTAGTCCCTTTATTAATCTGGGGTCGCCACAGAGGAATGTACCGCCAACTTATCCAGCATATGTTTTTATGCAGCGGATGCCCTTCCAGCTGCAACCCATCACTGGGAAACACCCATACACACGTATTCACACACATACACTACGGACAATTTAGCTTATTCAATTCACCTATACCACCTCTTTGGACTTTTGGGGGAAACCGGAGCACCCGGAGGAAACTCACGTGAACACGGGGAGAACATGCAAACTCCACACAGAAATGCCAACTGACCCAGCCGAGGCTCGAACCAGCGGCCTTCTTGCTGTGAGGCGATTGTGCTACCCACTGGGCCACCGTGACACCCTAAATACATAAGATAAAATACATAAATAATAATAATAATAATAAAAGATAAAAATCTAAAACAGTTTACTTTTAAAAGAAATTATACAATTTTAGGAGGATTCACATTTAACAATATTTAATTTAAAGTCTCTCCAGATAAAAAATCGTTGTCTGACAACATTAAAAATAGCACATTCCACAAATATATGTTTCAGTTTGGTTTCTGTTGCAATAGTGTAAGTGTGAGGACTCGTATACAAAATATTGTTTTATGGAATACAGTCAGATCAGACCATAGTGCACACAGTGTTCGAAGATTCTGTCAGTTGAACTGCTTGCGAACCATGTCAACTCAACATCTTGCAACAATTAGTCCAGAGCATGAATAGTACAATTTAAAATGATTTCAGTAAAGTTTGTTAATTATAGGACTTTTGCGCCATTTTTTATTTTTGGTTTGGGAGCCACCAAAAGCATTCGATCTACACAAAGGGACCTTTCTGTTGAAAAGGTTTGACAACCACTACCCTAAACATCTTGGAAAATTAAAGCTCGAATAAACCTTTTACCTCATAAAAAGTTGGCTCCATATGTTAAATCCATCTCTCGTGCACGCGCACTCGGCCTCCCGCTGCTTTCGCTTTACTTTGTCCAGTTTAACGCCTCATTATAATATTGTGATGGCTTTAAGTGGAGCAGTGCTTATAATGTTGAGTGAAAATGAAGAAAAAAGAAAGCTGTGAAACATAACCAACGTAGTTTTTTTTTTATGAAACATGGTTTAGATATTTAGGGTAATATAGGTTTTGGAGTTATTGTCGTCTATCACTGAACGTGTCAGGAATATCAAAAGCAAAACTAACTTAACCCCGCAGTGAAACCGAACTCGAAGAAATCATCAGTGCCGTTGCACATAATCAGTGCCGGCCTGTCCAACAGGCAATATAGGTGATCGCCTAGGGCCCCGCGTTTCTTGGAGGGCCCCACGAATGTTGCTCTTGTATATTTACTGTGAACGTAAGCGCGAGAACGAGTGCGTACATATAAATCATGAACAATGCAATGCACAAACCCCATTAAACGCGATAAAATTCACAACGATGGTGAGAAAAAAACCCCCTCCACATTTCATTAAAAGAATAGCTCTGTATAATTCATACATGACAAATAGCTGAAAATGATAATAAATACACAACAACAGTATGAATAAAAGCAGAAAATATTAGAAACATACCCAGTAGCACCACACTCTATTTTGCATAACACCGCCTGCGATCGGCTATTGGGTGAACTAGAATGACGTAACATAGTCCTACACAGATTCCACATGTCTCTCCAAATTGCTCACATTTAATATAAACCCGAAAAAGTGTCTTAAAGTCTTAAGTAATATAACGTCACAAGTGTCCATTCTGTGCCCTTCTTCATTTACTTTTTCATTTATTTGTATTTTATTTTATTTTGATTGTTTTATGTACAATTTGCACACATTTGGACTTTCATTTGCAATACTTTACAATACTTTGTAATACTTGCAAACGTATTTGTTTTAAATCTGAGTAAATATTTTTACATATGTATTATAGGTTAAATATGTTACAGTTAATGAAAATATATACACTTAAATATTAAAATTGTATTTTTTGGTGTTTTCTTCTCACAGTTTTTACACCAGTGGGCCCAATTTCTTTTCTCTCACCTAGGGGCCCTCAACCCTATGGGCCGCTGTTCTGACGATCTGACCTACCTCTCAGAATGTGCTACCTCATGTACTGCGCATGTGCGAAACCCTTCTGATGTCCCGCCCATAATTTCGAGCTACCGTAATTATCAGAATAAGCGAACACTTTAAATAAGAGTATAAA
>CAIGQV010019950.1:5363956-5460248 GCA_903798115.1 Danio jaintianensis | reverse complement strand
TCAAGAAGGCGCTGGATTTTGCCGCTTTCCACAGCATATCACGTATGTACGTAAATCCGTTGTTTGATCTACTGTCACTTGCTAATTCATCATCATCATGTTATTAGCTCGGTGTTACGATGTAAATTTAATCTTTTATTAATAGTTGTCTATCCTAAATGTTATTTATGTGCATTTCACTTACATTTTTAACATACTTTATTCACTAAGTGTTTGTTTATAAGATATCCTGCGGTATAAACAACTTGCAAATAGACAAGCAATATGTATGTGATCTATAAAGCTGCCTACTGTTTATTACACAGCAATTTGCCTTTTTCTATATATTTATCTGCTCAGATGTGTATTGTGCTTAATATTTATCATGTATATTTATTCTTTATTTCTGCTTATAGTAAAACCACACACACATAGAAACCCTTGCATAACCTACGAGTTGTTGTGGTGACAGTAAACGGTTACTCCCATATTTCAAGCATCTTAAGTCTCTTAATAGGATAAGCAACTTATCTAAATGAGACTATGCTACTAAAGCAAACTCATTTTTACAATCATGAGCCAACATGTTTGGTAGCCAAATCATGAAGTGCTGTAAATTAACACAATATCAAGATTAATAACAGACAGTAATTATTATTAGGCGAATGCTAATATTAGTAATTATTTTTTTGTCATAATTTATTCCTAATGAGTTTTGTCAAATGTGTTATTTACATACAATTTGTTGTAATTAGTAACTGCTAAAAGTATTCTGATTGACTTAATTGTTTAAATGTGTATCTGACATAAAAGACAACAAGCAATTAAAAAGGAAATTATAAAAATCACCTTAATGAGACTAAACTAAAAAAGTCTCTAGAAATCAGTTCCAGAGGACAAATTTTGGCTTGTTACAAAAAAGCACTTGTC
This sequence comes from Danio jaintianensis, assembly GCA_903798115.1. NCBI lineage: Eukaryota > Metazoa > Chordata > Actinopteri > Cypriniformes > Danionidae > Danio > Danio jaintianensis. The sequence continues at coordinate 5,459,339 of CAIGQV010019950.1, read as the reverse complement.
ATTTTAAAAATAATTGCAAAAAAATAGGTGATTAAGCAGAAACTGAAAAAGGAGTGTCATTGCTAAAATCCTGTTTCCCTCTTAGAAGTTCCTCCTTAGAGAAATGCCTCATTATTTCCACTTGCTTTATCTCACATTGACAACCAAGTATCAGATCTTCACCCTTCACCTCTGTGTGTAGAAATGGATTGGAATTTCTGGTTGCTCTTCAATTTATTTTGTGGTAAGGTCTACTTTATCAGTAATTACAGTTGTCATCATTTGAAATGGTCAAACTTTATAGTTTGAGAATGTCAAATATGGAAATTTCCTGTTTTGTTGTTAAGCAATGCTGCAAAACGGTTTAACCCTATAAAGTCTTATACATGAAAACACTATTGTATTTGCCAAACAGTATTTCCTATAATATTATTTCTTTTGGAGGAAGTCTTATTTATTTTAGTTTGGCTGGAATAAGAGCAGTTTTAAAAATATTTTAAACAATTTTTAAGGTCAATATTATTAGCCCCCTTACAAGCCCACTGTTGTCCAATGACTTGCCTAATTATCTTTGCTTAGTTAACAAAATTAATATATTAAAGTCTTTAAATTGCACTTTAAGATAAATGCTATTATCTTGTAAGATAACTATTAAAATATTATGTACTGTCACCATAGACAAAATAAATGTGTTATTTGAAATGAGTTTTTAAAACTATTATGCTTAAAAATGTGTTGTTTTTTACACTTTTTAAAATGTTTTAAAATAATTCAAATTGAACAGGAGGGCTAATAATTTAGACTTCAACTTGAAATATGTGCGTAAGAATAATTTATATAGAATATTGTAGATATAAATATTTCAAGATAAAAATGTGATGCGTTTTTTTCTTTATTCTTATTTTCTTAAATATATACACTACCGGTCAAAAGTTTGGGGTCAGTAGGATTTTTAAATGTTTTAAAATAAGCTTCTCCTGCTCACCAAGGCTGTATTTACTTTATCAAAAACTGAAAAAAATTGTAAAATTGTGAAACGTTATTGCACTATAAAATAACTGTTCAAAAGTAGTTTATCATTTAATTTAATCATTTATTCCAGTGATTTTGAAGATGAATTTTCAGCTTCATTACTCCATTACTTCAGTCACATGATCCTTCAGGAATCACTCTAATATTAATTATTATTGCTATTTTTATTATATTTGTTATTATTATTAATATTATTAATGGTAATAATCATAAAAGCAATAATGACTGGAGTAATAATTTCATTTAAAACTACATACAATAAATATTTAACAATTGAACAATTTTTTTTACATTTAATAAATGCCACCTTGATGAACGATACTTTTCTTTAAAAAAAAAAAAAAAAAATCATGACCCCAAACTTTTGACCAGTAGTCTAATTTTATTTTACATTAATTGTTTGTATTTGCATTTTTCCTCCTTAAATATGAGCTTACTATACCACAAACACATCAGCAATAAAGCATTGAATATGATACTAAAAAAGACAAAGGTTTGATACACCATTTCAGTTTAAATTTAATTTCCATGCCTGTAATCTCATACAGTAAATCTGCTTTTGCAGGGGTGCATTTCTAACTTTACTCTCTCAGCATTTTAAATCTCACTCATGCAACAGAAACACTTAGTTTTATGACACATTGAAACGCGCTTGGCATTTACCTTTCTTTTCCATGTTAGTTTGTCATCCATTGATGGCCTTCAACATTGATCCTGTGGCCTGGAAGTTCTTCGTAAATAATGGAAGCAATGGCTTCGGCTATAAAGTGATACAGAAAGATGCAAGGTGAGTTCATTCAGCATCATGTATACATGCACTTGATGTCAAAGTTTTTTTACAAACCAAATCATTTAAATGCTGATGATAACAATGGCTGCGTCTGAAATCGTATACTTCCTTACTATAGCATGTTAAAAACAGTATGCGAGCCGAGCAGTATGTCCAATTCATAGCATTTGAAAAACAGTAGGAGAGAATTACCCGGATGACCTACTACTTCTGGCAAGAATCTGAAGTGCGCATCCAACAGATGCTACACTATCCCATGATGCAACAGGAGAGAATTCATGAATGGGAGTAAAGCAACGCAACTGATAAAGATAGGTCATGATAATGACAAATAGCGGATGTAGTACGTCCCAATTCCATTCATGCTACTCACATTCATACTATACAGATCATATTTTTCTAATGGTCATATTAGAACCCAAACCCTATTTCACATTCAAATGTAGCACATACTCGAGTAGTATGGGATTTCGGATGCAGCCAATATCTGTCAACAACATCCTCTATGAAACTAGTATGAAAATCTTCACATTTTCAGGTCTATAGGAAAAAGTCTGAAAAAAAAATTTAATGACAAAACACATTGTACAAAAAAAATCTTAATCTGGAAACAAAAACAATAGTTGAATTATACAGCACATCTGATTGGCTGCTTTCCAGTCCAATTTTGTATGTCCTTCACTCGCTAACTTTCCTCCGTCTCGTTCCCTCGGATGCACTCAAAAAAATACCTTATTGGATGAACTCAATTTAATTGAGGGCAGGATTTCCATCCAATAAATTTGTTTCGGACCAACTAAAAAAACATTTACACAATTAAATGCAAGTGAGTTGAAATACATTTGTATTTTTATTTAACTTAAACTCAAAGGTCGGATAATATCATGTATGTCTATTATGTGTCGTACATTTCAAAGTCTCTTAATTTTATTGGAAGTTATCCTAAATTAACCAAGAGCCGTTTTTAAGCACATTTAATGAGTTACAGTTGATTGAGACTGATCTCAGAACTCATTTTAGGACAGTTATTGCTCATTGAGCGAAGCAACAAACTGCATGTTTGCTAATTAAGCTGGCAACACCCAAAGCATGGGTGCTTCTGCAAGGTGGTAATCTAAAGCTTCTAAATCTTCAAACTACAGTGAAGAGAAACTCTATCAAGTCTTTCTATTAACTTTAAACACCTAAGATTACTTTTATCGTCCACATTTCCCTCTCTTAATTCAATCCCACACAAAGCATGCTGGGAACTACAAATCCCCTAACCAGGTAGTTGGACCAATACAATTCCTTCATGTTGTCCCAACACAAAATGCTTAAGTTAACTTAATGGTTTACAAATGTAAGCGGACTGAACATAACAAGAATTACAAGAATTGTGTTGTTTCAGCTCATTTTAAATAAGTAGTTTGAACAAGCAGCAGTAATCATTTTTTTGAGTGTGTACGTCATTGATAACTTACCGCAAGTGTCCACTTCTGGCGCTGCATCTGAATGGGTTTAAATGTAACGTGTGCACTTAGAAACTACAATGTTGTGATGTCACTATCACATTGCATTCTGGGACATACGTGCTGGAGTTTAAATATGAAGCCGACTCGCTCACTTGGTCAAAATCTAGGGATCTAGGCTATGTCCATGTAAATTTCCTCATTTACTCAATGAAGTGGTACGCACTTTAAAATGGCAGCAGGGATTCCCCGAGGGAACAAGGGAAGGGAAGTTTGCGAGTGCGTATCTGGTGGACTGGAAGTGGACTAGAATGCAGCCATTGTTTGAATCCAGGACGGATGTGGATATTATGGCACCAATTAGCACTGTCGCCTCACAGCAAGAAGGTCGCTGGTTAGAGTCCTGGCTGGGTCAATTGGCATTTCTGTGTGGAGTTTGCATGTTCTCCACGTGGGTTTCCTCCAGGTGCTCCGGTTTCCCCCACAGCCCAAACACATGCGCTATAAGTGAATTGGATGAACTAAATTGGCTGTAGTGTATGAGTATGTGTATGAATGAGTGTGTATGGGTGTTTCCCAGTACTGGGTTGCAGATGGAAGGGCATCCGCTGTGTAAAACATATGCTGGATAAGTTGGTGGTTCATTCCACTGTGGCGACCCCAGATGAATAGAGGCACTAAGCCGAAGAAAAGTGAATGAATGAATTTTGAAGAATGCTGAAAAGCTGTAACCATTTACCTCCATAGTAGGAAAAACAAATACTATGGAAGTCAATGGTTACAGGCTTCCGGCTTTCTTAAAAATATCTTCTTTAGTGTTCAACAGAAGAAAGAAACTTTTGACCAAGGATGAGTAAATGATGACACAATTTTAAGTTTTGTGTGAACAATCCCTGTAATACCTGCAACAATCTGAAGACATCTGAGATGTACAATTACTACAGCTTTTTCTCTTTTATTTTGAAGGCTCATCTCTAATTAATTACTGTTGTGATTATAATGTACTGCAGATCATACTGTAAGTAATTTCTATTGGTAGCTGCTAAATTAAAACAGCTCCGAGAGCAACTGATGACTGTTGGTCCAGCAAAAAAGCCCTGCTAGAACTCTCATACTGTTTAATCAGACAGCAAACGGTTTTTGTCGAGTCCCACCTAATGCTTTACCAATAGCTTCAGTTTCCCCTTTTTTTGTATTCTCCAACTAATATGATGCAACACTAAACAAAAATAACTTAAAGGCATGCTGACGCTCACACTTTTTAAATTTTTTTTATTGCGTCACACTAAACCAAGAAAAACTTGATGAGGTTGAGAATTTTAAAAAGTTGAATGACTTTAATAGACAAGACTTGTTTCAACAAGACTTCAATATAAAGACTTCAAAATATTGTTTCAACCTACAAAACTGTCAATAAACTGTTTGTGTGGGCAAAACAAGTATTGTTGGTACTAAAAGTGGCTCATATTCATACAGATTCATATGTAAGCACACGTGCACCCCTTTGAAAATGAATGTTTGTATCCATTTTTAGTCAATATAGGCAATATATTTTGGTGCATTTAAACAAAACTGTTTTATTAAACAATTATATTCATTATAATAAGAGTTTGGTCACCTACCATCTTTAATTCAAATGAGTTGTCACTCAAAAACACTTCAATTAAATTTAATATTTTTTTAAATCTTGATTTTTTTGCTCTATATAAATTTTTTATTGATTATTTCCCCCCTAACATCATCACTGGGGTGTACTAATTTTGCACCGTGATCTTAAGTTATTTTGTTAAATTAATTTCAGTTTTGGCTTTGGTACTTACTATACAAATATATTACTGTGTAGCATCCTGTAAAAAGTATTAACTTAAAATAACATTAATATCTGGGAGGATTCTGGAAGTGTTCTTTACTTTTAATCAGACCTTTTTTTGATACAATGTTTTTGATAAATATGCATAACTCATTAAATATGAGGACCTATTATGCAAAAATCACTTTTATAAGGGATTTAGTTGTGTGGCAACAATCTGTGAAAACAACAAGCTTCTAATGATAAAAATTTATTCTATTTTTTTAATAGTCACACTTGATAAAAACAGTCTGCAGAAACACTTTGATTGACATTCTCCCTTTGTACATGTCATCAGTTAAGCTCCGCTTATTAGTGACCATCTCTCCCTCATTAGAATAGACAGCCCTGAGTGAGAAGCAGCCGTCTGCCATTAGAGTTTTGAATTTGGCTATGATGACACAGGCATTTATAGCTCCACCCTCTTTTGAAAATCCCATTTGAATTTAAAGCAACAGTCACCAAACGGCACAATTTGGATCAAAGCCTAAAAAGGGTCAGTTTCAAAGAGTTAGAAAACATTTGTGGGGTATTTTGAGCCGAAACTTCACACAATCTAGGGACATCAGAGAGTTATTTTTACATCTTGTAAAAGGTGGCATAATAGGTCCCCTTTAACAGAGGTTTTGATATTTAGGAATTGTAGGTTGTGTTTGATCTTGTAACAGTGCAGTTCTTGTTCATATTTTCTTCCTGTGTTCTTTTTTTAGTCTACTTGTGAGTGATCCTTTAATTCAACACAGCCAGACTCAAAAAGGACAAATTTACAGTTGTTCTGTCAGAGAAGGAAACTGCAAGCCTCTGACCTTCATTGGTACGTAGTATTTTTTATAAAATACTTTCAAACTAATATATATATATATGGTATTTTTTTACCTAATTCTAAAATAAATCCACTTTTTATTTTATTAAGTCCCCAATGAGGCTGTCAACATGTCCCTTGGACTTTCAATGTTAGTCGATTCACAGTCTTCAAGAGCAGTGGTAAGTATTTTTGTGCTCTTTTTCTACATAGTTCAACAAATACTTCAAATTAGACTGGAAATAAAAGGAAAACGCTAGTAATATTGTGAAATGTGATTTAAAAAAAAAAAAAAAAAAAAAAACCCAGGTCACGTGACTAAAGCGATTCAAAGCACAGGTTATTTCAGAAAGGTTTCAAGATCTGGCGAATAAAAAAATTAAAGCCTTTTCATGTAGCCTAAAGCGGACTGTGTGTGCGCACAGAGTAACCGTGCTGCAAATGTCCCAAGTTCGAATCCAGACCCAGAAATTGTGACCTTGATGTTAATTTTATGACCCAAACAAGACATATTTATTCACAAAAGGTTCATTGGGAAACAAAAAAATGTTACAAGAACAGAACATTTAAAATCTAAGGTCTATAGCTGCATTACCCTGGATTCGAAGCCATTACCTCTGCATGCTAGTCAGGAACTCTCACCGCTTCACTAAATCACTTGAAAGCCCAATTCTACAACGTGGGGTATAATTTCTCAATTTGCATAATTGTTTCTTTGCTGAAGCTGTTCCAGAGCAATACATAAAATTGACCACTAGGCATCACTGTAGAGACGGGTTTTGAAACGTTTCGAAGCTTCGACACATTTGCTTGGACTGTTTCTGTGTTTTACAAAGCCTTGCTCTGCCCAGCACCAGTGAATATAAAATGTTTTCTTACTGAATACAGTTTAAAATATAATTGTAAGGATGCCTCTGAGGGTTGTGGATCCATTTGCAAGCTTTTATTTAAATACAGCAGGACACAATGAATCAGAAAGCCACTTCTTACGCAGCGTGAGTTAGTGAGTGGGCAGACAGCAACAGTCCAGGGAGTAATCAGTGAACACAGAAGATACTCACAGGCGAGATTCCAGGCTAAGGCCGGGGCAGGCAGCATACAGTCATAAACGGTGAAACAGGCTATGGTCGGGGCAAGCAACGAACAATCAATAAATGAAGAGTCAGGCAGTAAGCAACAGTATAACAGTCAGGATATTCAAGAACCACTCAGAAATGTTTGCAGGAAAAACAATAGTTCACAACGAGTCTCTGATCTGAGCCAGTATTTATACACCTGAGTAATTGCTATCAGGTGCCAAGTAATCAGTAATAGGGACGGGGTTAATATTCAGGAGATGAGGGCCTCTGCTGGTTGGTGAGGGGATATAATGGGACCGAACCGGTGGCAATAATTTAAGTTTAAAATATAATTTAGTGCTGTGATTTAAAGCCTAAATCAAAGTAAAGACAAATGTTTTTATAATGTTACAATATTTCTATTGCAAAATAATTTTTTTGTTCTTTCAAAGGTTTATCAAAGAATCTTGGGGAAAAAAAGGCACCACAATGTCTACTGAAAGAGTAATAGACCCTTTTCACAATGACGTCACTTCATTTGCCCCTATCGGCAACACAGTGTATTTTTAGTTTCGGTTTACCTTCTCTGGAAAATTTACAACTGAAAATATTAACATTGCACATTGTGATTTAAGTCTATTAAAGTATTGGGTATGTGTCCAAATGTTTCTCGTTCAAACCTGAACTGCTTTCTGAGTTTGAAAAAGATTAAGTTATTAAGAATAGGAGTAAGTTATTGTTTATCAAGAAAAGTATATGTTTGCAACCTTTTCTCTTATTAATTCAGTTTATTTCCTCAATAATGGATTTATTTTTATTTTAATGCTGCTATGAATATAAATGTATATTATTTGTTATATGTGAATGTTCCAGCATGAGTAAAATTCTTTATTAAATCGTCTCTACCTTATCCGGTAAGTATTTCATCTATAAATGCAATCAGTTTCATCATTTATTATTTACTGATCCATTCATGTTTTTTTCAGTTTCTCCGTTTGAATGAATGAAGACCTTAAGACAGTGTCCTGCTGCCACCTACTGGGTGGTTTTAATTTAATATCTGTACTACCGTTTAATTAATAATAAGTTACAAATAATTTCATAATCTAATAATACTGAATTAAAATGCAGTCTTTGTGTTGTCACCATCTGACCGTTTCTGTAGTAAATATACAGCTGGCTGGGTGAGTTCTCTATGGGGAGTTCTGTGTAGGTGGAAGTAAAGATACACTGCATGGAGTGAAACCGGACACCGCGTGACGTCATGTGAAAAGGGTCTATTATAGCAAAATCTGTTTCTGTGCTGAAAATAATAAGAACCATTCCTAATATTTGAGCAGCAATAATAATTTATCTTAAATTAGCATATCATTAGAATAAACATACACTTGTATATTTGAACCTACAGTTTGCAGATGGAATTTTCACATCCCATTTTACACTAGTACTGTATAATAAAAAAGTCTTATTTTCTCCAAGGTTTGTGGTCCAACCATACCTAAGAACTGTGACGTAACCACTTACAATGGCATGTGCTTTAAAATCAGCCAAGATAATGTGGTGAGCAGATCTGTGCCGAGGACTCTGAGAGGTACGTTTAGGAGATTTTGCTTTATTAGATGATATTAATAGTTAACAAGAATTATTTATATTATTTATTAAACTACTAAATTTATTAACCTAAACCCAACCCTCACAGTAATATAAAAACACCAATTATACAGAGTATTATTCATATTATTTATTAAATTACTAATTAAATTGTATTTTATTAACGTCTACCCCAACCCTAACTCTCACAGTAATGTAAAAACAGTAAATATAATGAGAATCATTTATATTATATATTAAATTACTCATTAAATTGTGTTTTATTAATGTCTAACCCAACCCCAGCCCTAAAGTAAGATGATATTATCTGAAAATATGATGCAGTTCTTCTTATTTTCTCCAACCACAGAATGCCCCAAATCCCAAATCGACATTGCTTTCTTATTGGATGGATCTGAAAGTGTAGATCCTGTGGATTTTAAAAAGATGAAGACTTTTGTCATAGAAATGATCAAAAGTTTTATAGACCATGACACACAGGTATGATAAAGTGTTTATTTTGATCTAGTGTGTGCATCATTTTTTTTTATCCTCGTTTTCCATAGCATCATACACTAAATCTGCTCATCTGCTTACAGTTTGCCATTGCACAGTTTTCTACGAAATGTTTCATTCATTACACGTTTCAAGTCAAAGACCCTGTCTGGTGGAAAAATGCAGTGAATGGGATACCACAAAGAAAAGGAATGACTTACACCGCAACAGCTATAAGACTGCTTGTGTAAGATACGTCCGCTGGTGTAGTAATGCTCATGATACACATATATACTGTACACACACTATGGCAAGCCGTTTTAACATTTAATTAATAACCCATACTAGTATCTATTTTCATGTTACAAGTACTTATTTTTAGATACTAGTATCTTTTCCATTAAGTACTAGTACTTAAAACACACACAAAAAAAAATTCATACAAAAACAGAAATACCAGATGTAACAATAGAGCAATATATTAATGCTCACCTAAAACATTTTTGGATCAATAATCCTTTTTATTTTGTTTTGTATTAACAGGAATTCACTATTTGTAAGTAACGGAGGTGCAAGACCATCCGCCAGTAAAATTCTGGTTGTTATCACGGACGGACTATCAAACGATGACTATTTGACTGATGCTATTCGACAAGCAGAAGAGAAAAATATTATACGATATGCAATTGGGGTAAGATATGATTTGTGCTTTTAGTATTTCTTGTCTTCTTTGGTTCATCATATAACCTTTCCTGTTTTCAATATGGTGTTCAGAAATATTTAGACTAAACCTTCATACTTCGCAATAAGGTTCCATTAGTTAGTGTTAGTTAATACACAAGCAATGAACAATACATTTGTTACAGTATTTTTATTAATATTAATGAAAATACAGTCATTTAGTGTTGCTCCTTGTTATGTGTATTAACTACACTCAAAAATGATTTTGTTGAATCTACTTATTTAAAATGAGCTGAAGCAACACAATTCTTGAGATTTTTTTTGAGACAACTTAATGGATTTATGTTGGATGCACTTAAATTTGAACTAAATTGATTTGTGTTGGGGCAACATGAATGAATTATGTGGAACCCTGCATTTTTTACAGTGTAATATTAACAAGCACAACTTTGGATTTTAATAATATTATTAAAAATGTTCATTCATTCATTTTCTTTTCAGCTTAGTCCATTTATTATCCAGCATATGTTTTGCGCAGCGGATTCCCTTCCAGCTGCAACCCGTCACTGGGAAACATCCATACACACTCATTCACACACATACACTACGGACAATTTAGCTTACCCAATTCACCTATACCACATGTTTTTGGACTTGTGGGGGAAACTGGAGCACCTGGAGGAAACCCACGCGAACACGGGGAGAACATGCAAACTCCACACAAAAAATGCCAACTGACACAGCCGAGGCTTGAACCAGCGACCTTCTTGCTGTGAGGCGATTGTGCTACCCACTGTGCCACGTGCTGCCCCTGATTAAAAATACTGTACACGTATTGTTCATTATTAGTTTGTGTTAGTAAAAACGTGAACTAACATTAACTAATGGGACCTTATTGTTCAGTCAGACTAAATTGCCTTAGTTTGCACAAATTTATTCAATAGTTTCAAGTCAGTTTAACATAATGCAACCATGTTTGAAGAAGAAGCCTGATACAGTGGTGTAAGGGAACTATTATGCCCCTTTTTACAAGATGTAAAATAAGTCTCTGACAACCCTAGAGTGTGTTTGTGAAGTTTCAGATTATTATAACCCACAAAAATAGTTTTATAATTCTTTGAAACGGCCTCTTTTTGTGCCATTTTGGTGACTGTTGCTTTAAATTCAAATTAGATTGTGCTCTTTTCAAAAGAGGGCGGAGCTACAAATGTCTGTGCGTCAGCATAGTGGCAGATTCAAAAACAGGACAAACATCCTCTGCTAATGATGGAGAGATAGTCACTAATGGACTGGGCTTTCCCCATCTGATGACAAGTACAAAGGGAGTTTGTCAATTTAAGTGTTTCTGCAGACTGTTTTTATCAAGTGTATCTTGTTTTGCAATACAAAGAAAGTGACGCAGGTTTTAAATCAGAAATGAAGATGAATAGACTATACATTTTTATTTCTGAGTGAACCATCCATTCTATTGTTAAAAACATGACTTTTTTTGTGTGCAAAATGTGTTATATTTATCACTACTTTGAATTTCTTATCATAGGTTGGTGATGCCTTCACTAAGGACAGAGCAAAAAAAGAGTTAATGACAATTGCATCTTTTCCCACCAATAACCATGTGTTCAAAGTTACCAACTTTGATGCACTGGAAAGCATTCGTGAAAAACTCAAAGAGAACATTATTGCCATTGAAGGTATGTTTGCAGTTAAACTTTACACTTATTAGCTCCCATGTAAGGACAGTCACTTTGTTTATTAGGTTAATATATAGCAGTCATACATACATACACACAAACATACACTACCTAAGTCTTGTCGCCTATCCAAGTTTTAGGAACAACAATTAATAACTTGACTTCTAGTTGAAGATTTGGTATCAGAAGGGGCTTATATGAAAGGCAAAGGCCTATAGAAATAGATTTTTAATTATTTAATTAGAACTGTAAGGTCTGACTTTGCTTAGACAAAAGTCTTGTCACTTAACAGAAATAATGTCCAGTATAGAATATAAAGTCATGGTGTTGTGGTAAAAGAATGAATATTGTATATGACTCCCATGAGCTTGGAGGACTGCATCCATACATCTCTGCAATGACTCGAATCACTTATTAATAAAGTCATCTGGAATGGCAAAGAAAGCGTTCTTGCAGGACTCCCAGAGTTCATCAAGATTCTTTGGATTCATCTTCAATGCCTCCTCCTTCATCTTACCCCAGACATGCTCAATAATGGTCATGTCTGGTGACTGTTCTGGCCAATCCTGGAGCACCTTGACCTTCTTTGCTTTCAGGAACTTTGATGTGGAGGCTGAAGTATGAGGAGCGCTATCCTGCTGAAGAATTTGCCCTCTCCTGTGGTTTGTAATGTAATGGACAGCACAAATGTCTTGATACCTCAGGCTTTTGATGTTGCCATCCACTCTGCAGATCTCTCGCACGCCCCCATACTGAATGTAACCCCAAACCATGATTTTTCCTTCACCAAACTTGACTGATTTCTGTGAGAATCTTGGGTTCATGTGGGTTCCAGTAGGTCTTCTGCAGTGTTTGTGATGATTGGGATGCAGTTCAACAGATGATTTATCAGAAAAATCGACCTTCTGCCACTTTTCTAAATGATCAACTAGAAGTCAAGTTATTATTTGTTGCTCTTACAACTGGGATTGACGACAAGACTTTTGTCAGGTAGTGTACATACATAAATAATTAACTCTGTTGTTTTCTGTTTAATTGCTAGGAACCCAGACGTCTGGAGATTCATCGCGGATGGAGTTTGCACAGGACGGGTTTAGTGCAGCACTAACATCAAATGTAATTACAATACACTGGTTGGAAAGGTTGCTTCATACAATAATGCAAATGGTGTCATTATTTACTCACCTGGTGTTATTCTGAAGTGTTTTTGGTCTCCCTTTTTTCATTTTGAGTATAATTCTCGCTCACCATTAACCATTAACTATGACTTTTAGCCCAATAAACTACTATGAGCACAAAAACTATTGCTTTTCCCAGAATTTCACACAACCATTGTGTAACAGGGCCCTAATGCAATGTAAAAATAAGAAATACAAACTAAAAAGTGGGTCAGAAATAGGGAAGTGGTTGAATTGCTCTCTCTACTGTTTTTTTTTTATTACACTATGCATGGTTCATCTGCATCATGTAAACAAAAAAGATCAAATATGTGGGTCAGAAATAGGGAAGTGGTTGAATTGCTCTCTCTACTGTTTTTTTTTATTATGCTATCCAAGATTCTTTTGCATAGACTATAATAACATAATTTTTTTATTTTTTTTATTTTAATCATAGCCAGTATTATATTTAATTGAACAATAATTTGCTTATTATTATTATTGTTATTATTATTGCTATTATTATCCTTAATGCAATGCGACTAAATGGCATGAGATCAAATTATACCTATTAACAATGTTTTAAATCATGTTTAAATGCTCTTCACCTTCAAAGAAAATTTAGATCATATCTAAAAGAATGTGAAAAAAAAAACACTTCTCAAATATGTATTTATTTTGAAAATACAATCTGCACAGACAGATATAATCATGACCGCAGTTGGAGCTTTCCAGTGGAAAGGTGGATATCAGCTCTACAAACCAAATGGACAGTCAAATGTCTTTCAGGCTGGAAGTGAGCATAACAGTTATTTAGGTGAGATCCTGTCTTTGACTTTCAAAATATAATAATAATAATAAAAATAATAATAATAATAGCTTTTTATGCAATCATTGGAGAACCAATTTTACAGTAAGTGCTATATGGAACCTATAAAAAATAATGTTCTCAGGGGTTCTATGGGGTGGTTAAAGGTGTACACTCTATAAACAAATAGGACTGGAAGTTTCCCCCCTATAATCACAAGCCAAAATAACCACTTTTAGTGATGCACAGCACTTATAAAGTGCTATATAACACTTTAATCACCCAAAAGAAAAAGAAAAACTTAAAGTGGTTCTGTTTAGCACCTGATTTTTATTATTATTATTATTATTATTATTAATTTATTTTTATTTTTTTGCTTGTAAGTAGATTCTCTAAGTCTGTTTTACTCACAGGTTATTCCTTGGCAATTTCAACAATGTACAAAACAAAGTATGCAGTCATGGGGGCACCAAGACACAAGCATATGGGACAAGTAACGGTTTCAAGAATTGATCGAATGGACACAGAACAACTAGATTCTCCAGAGGTTAATAAACTCATATGTCGATTAACACACTGCTCAGTAATGCAAGTGTGAAAAAAGTGAGTGAGTATAGACTTGATGCTAAATTATATCTCCTTTTTCCTCAGCCTCAGATTGGCTCTTATTTTGGAGCTGAGGTGTGTGTGGTGGATTTGAACAGTGACTCTAATACAGACCTGCTTCTGGTATCAGCACCAACATACACAGAGTCTGAGCGAGAGGGAAAAGTGTTTGTTTATACTTTCAGAGATCGGGTAAGTCATGCTTTTGAAAATTCAATAATGATTCAAATAAATAAAAAAAAATGAAAAAGTAAGAAATCTGGGTCACACTAAGGTTTCGTTATTAGTTAATGTATTTACTAACAAGACCTAAGATTAAACAATAGGCCTACTTGTATACAGCATTTATTAAACAAAGTTTAACATTTACTAATGCGTTATTAAAATCCAAAGTTGTGCTTATTAAGTTAGTGATAGAGTATACCCAGGAGGTTGTTAATCGCAGAATAAAGCCTGACAGGCTTATCGGCAGCCTGACATGAATCAGAGCCCTGTGAATGGCTTTATTCTGTGAAACAACCATCTTAGATGTACTTTATCCTAATACCATTATTACACAGCTAACATTGTTCTCAGCGGTAATGGTTTATTAAACCTTTAAGCATAAAGCTGACAGAAATGAAAACAGCTGATGGAGTATACACAAACTTGCGAATTATTCAGTCCAAACAGTCAAAAACAGCGATGTGACAGACAAGTATATGAATGTACTGTATTCTACAGTCTTTAGCAGGGCTTAATTTGTGCCGGAACAACCTCTGAAATCTGATCCGGCACCTCATTTTACTGATCCCCCTCCTCACACACACCTCTGAAATCTAATCCGGCACCTCATTTTACTGATCCCCCTCACATGCAACCCCCCCCCCCCCCCCCCCCCCCCCCCTTTTACCCCCCCCCCTCCCACGCCCCCCCCCCCCCCACCCCCCCTTTTCAATTTCGGCTGTGACACAAACCCCGCCCCCAAGCCCCCAGCACCCCACCCCACCCTGCGACACCTCTGCCTCCTCTGGTAACATGCCGGATCCGTTACCCCGTTCTGTTCCGGGACCTCGCAATTTACAAATTAAGCACTGATCTTTAGTGTCATTCAGCAGTTGTTATCTCAGGATAACATACCTTGGAATGTCATGACTGACCAATCAGAATAGAGTATTGTATTGAGTACTGTTCATTGTCTATGTTAATAAATACATTAACAAACATTAACTAATACAATCGTATTTCTAAAGTGTTACTAAAAACTGATCACGTATAAATTTACCTTTGTGTAGGGTTAAGCTTGTTTTCTCGTGTCTTTTCTCTCTTCATAGTCAAGGTTCAGTTTTTCTGGTGTGGTGCTGGTGGGCATGGCCGGTCAGAGGGGTCGCTTCGGCTCTTCTCTGGCCAGTCCAGCAGATCTGAATGGTGATGGTTTTATGGATGTGCTGGTTGGTGCTCCGTTAGAGGACGATGGACAGGGCAGCATCTACATCTTCAATGGAGGCACAGATCGAATAAATCCCACATATTCACAGGTGCAAATGCTGGAAAGAGTTAACAAGAGTCAAATTAACATCTACAATTATTAGTAAAGATGTACATTTCTGTGTGGAATTTGCATGTATGAAGAGTTAATTTAAAGGTATAGTGTCTCCACAGTCATACTGGAGTGATATAAACCAAATAAGTCTCGTTTTTAAGTTTCCAGAGGAAAAAATAGGATCCAAAACTTTACAGACACATTCTGGAGACACAAAATACTTATCTTGAAAAAGGGGTAAAATAGGTGCCCTTTAATTAATTAATATCTAGCTGGTCTGTAGTTTATATTCGAACATTGCTTGAGTTCATTGCCTGTTTGCTTAATTGATTTTTAACTGTGTATGATGGCAGAGGATTGCTGGATCCTCTGTGAGACCAGGTTTGCAGTACTTTGGGATTTCATTGAGTCAATCTTCTCCAGACCAGACTCGAGATGACTTTCCTGACATTGCTGTTGGTTCCAAAGGAGCAGTTGTGCTTCTCAGGTCAATTTTCTTTTATAAATAACTTAGGATTTATGCAAATGTACAGCTATAATCAATCATGCATGTTACATTTTGAACCATTCAGGTCCAGACCCATCATGCTCTTGGAAACCAAAGTAACTTATAAACAATCCAAAATCCCTACCAGCGGAACAGAACAGATGGTGAACAACACCATGAATGTGTGCTTCACCATGCGTCCATACAGACACAACAAAAAAGGTTAATCCAAAATTAGAAATTTTCTATTGTGTTACAGTTCAATTTGAAATTTATTCCATATTCAGTGTGCAGGTAGTTTCTCATAGTTGTTTAAAGTGCAGAGAGAGCTACAAATAATTATTACTGTCTTTGTTGTTCTATTAAAACATGGCACACAGCAGCACTTGCTCAGCCAATGGGTATGAGCGGGGGGTGGGACTATCAGGTGGGTCAACCAATAGCAGAAAAGTGTTGTTTTCAGGAAATCAGGATTTTTTAATTGCACTTTTATGTCAATATTGACAGGAAATTAAGCTTTAAAATTGGAACTAACAGAATTCTAAAACTGCTAGAATGGCCATCATGGTAATGATCGATCATTCATTTTCCTTCTGCTTAGTCTCTATTTCAGAGTTTGCCACAACGGAATGAACCGCCAACTTATCCAGCATATGTTTTACGCAACGGATGCCCTTCCAGCCACAACCCAGTACTGGGAAACACCCATACACTCTCTCACATTCAAACACACACTCATACACTACGGCCAATTCAGTTTATTCAATTCACCTATAGCGCATGTGTTTGGACTGTTTGGCCAACACGGGGAGAACATGCAAATTCCACACAGAAATGCCAACTGACCCAGCCGGGACTCGAACCAGCAACCTTCTGGCTGTGAGGTGACAGTGCTAACCACTGAGCCACCGTGCCACCCCCATGATCGATCACATAAGACTTATTTGATTTTTGTCATATATCTACATTCGAAGCTTCTATTGAGACTTTAGAATTACACTGTTAATGTCTGTCGTCATATTTTATGAGATTAAAGAGGAAAGCAAAGTTTCTAGTGAAAATGTTTTTGAAAGTTTGAAAGGCACGTCTTAAGTTTTTGCTATTAGTAAGTTATGTTTTTGTTAGCAGAAAGTTGCTTGGCAACACAGGCATGAATATTTAAAGACATGAGAAAATAGTGGACGCTGAAATGTTTGCGGTCAATTTGACCATTATTGCAATTCAAGGTAGAAATTCTTAGAACATTTTTGTGTTTTGTAATTTTAATTCAAGAGTTCACACTTAGCTGATGATTGATTAGGAAGCGTGTTTGGCATGCTGTCCTGAGAGAGCCCTGAGCCCATAAGATCCACGAGCCCGGGGCTCCCTCCCGTTTGTAAGGCGAGAGAGGAGTTTGAGCTAGGTATTGAGAACTCCCAAGCTTATTATATGGCTAATGGCAATTAGGAATTACTAATTAAGAGCTCATCAATGGTGCCAATTTGGTTTGGTCAATTCACCTATGTCACATGTCTTTGGACTGTGGGAGGAAACTGGAGAACCCGGGGGAAACCCACACGAGCATGGGGAGAACATGTAAACTCCGCACAGAAACGTCTACTGGCCAAGTAGTGATTTAAACCAATGACATTCTTGCTGTGAGGCAACAGTATTAACCACTGGGCTGCCGTGCCACCCTGTCAAGGAAAAGGAGGGAGGGGTAGGGGTGAAAGGGGGGATTCTTCAAGACGAAGATAATTAAGGTAAGAAACTCTGATTATTTATAGTGAGTTAGGAATCATCTGGTTGGTGAAGCCTGTGTTGCTAATGCAGGACCAGCTGTGGTCAATCATAAGCACGTGATCCTCTCGAAATTAGTTTATAAATAAACTTCACTAAAAACAATGTTAGAATGAAAGATATTTAGAAAAACTAGGGGTACTATAGTTACGGGTATACAGGTTTTATCTTAAAGTTATTAAATTATAAATAAAAATTTTTTTTAAAAAAGGGTCAAACTAACTGCCTCTGTAGTTCGTGTTGAATAGACGGTTTTATTTCTCACCACAGTTTTGAAAAATGCTGGAAATGAGACTGAAGTAAAGCTTCTTTTAATTAAAAAAAAAATCTTGTGTTTTTAGATTTATTTGCAAATATTAATTACACCATAACACTGGATGCCAAGCGGCAGAAATATCGAGCACACTTTTCACCCAAAAACAGAGTCCTGGAGGATGTGATCAAGAACATTGGACTGCAAGAACAATGCAAAAGTCATTATTTTCTTATCAATGTAAGTCTGAAACATCAATTTGTTCAACTGTCTTTTTTCTTACTAAACACAATCTCAGCAGTTTGTAATGTTTTGATTTAATGGCTAATTTTTGTGAATTTGTAGGATCTCATTCATACATTTTAGTACGATTTGCTCATCCCCCAATGATAGTTGAGTTTAGAGGTGGTGTTTTCGTGTGGATGAAGTCGTATGAATTCATGCAAATTTATCCACGTTTCTGCGAATTTGCTAAACAGTTCCGTTTCCTTGTGAGACTGGGCTGGATGTTTCTCACTTAACGACAAATAAACATGAATGAAATCTCAATGAGAATCAATCTTAAACTTATAAGTAATATGTAAAACTCCCAAATTGAAAGTAAATAAATGTCTCTATCCTTATCTGACTCAGGCTTTCTCAGAAGATGCTCTGAACCCATTGTCCAATCAGTTAACATTCACCTTTGAGGGTCTTCCATCTAGTACAATGCAAAACTTGTCGCCAATTCTGCTGCCAGAGATAAAGACCACCTCAGAACACAATGTAAGAGAAAACACACTGTTGCTTTATTTCAAAGATTTCCAAAAAATTACCCTACTGTCATAATTTACTGTACTGTATGTCACCCATATGACTTGATGACAACAAAAGTAGATCTTAAAAATGTCTATTTGTCTAATAAATGCTGGGTTGTCATAAACCAACATTGGGTCAAATTTGGAAAAAAGAATTTGTTCAAACAAAATCATCAAAATAAATTCTTTTGACTTCTTCAAGAGAAAGAGAGTCACATACTCATTAATAACACAAGGATGAACAAATAGGATTTAGCAATGCTTTTCTCCAACTATTTTACAGCTGGATTTTGAGATCAACTGTGGACATGATGATATTTGTGTTGATGATCTCAGGATGGACTTCAACTTCTCTGGGTGAGCAAATGTTATTTACTTGTAGTTATTCTGTATTAAAACAGCACACAATAATACTCGAAACAAAATACGGTGATGTAAAAATAGATTTATAGATAAAATCCAAGT
This sequence comes from Danio jaintianensis, assembly GCA_903798115.1. NCBI lineage: Eukaryota > Metazoa > Chordata > Actinopteri > Cypriniformes > Danionidae > Danio > Danio jaintianensis. Next base: position 5,440,047 of record CAIGQV010019950.1, on the reverse strand, counting down.
TTAACTAGGGTCATTTCATAGGTTAAAGGCAAGTTAGGTTGGACAACAGGCTAGTCATCACCGATGTGTTCTGTAGCCAATCAGAAGAGGAAAAAAAAACACACACCACAACAAATTATAAATGGGGCTAATAATATTGACCGATATTAATATTGAAGTTTTTTGTTTTTTTACTGTGAAGATTACCTTGCTCTGTTAAACATCACCTGGGAAATATTTCAAAGGGCTAATAATCTTGCCTTCAACTGTATAAATTAGAATCAGAATCAGAAAGAGCTTTATTGCCAGGTATGTTCACACATACGAGGAATTTGTTTTGGTGACAGAGCTTCTACAGTGCAACAGAATTACAGAGACAGGACAAAAAAACAGATAATAAATATATTTAAAAAATAAAAGTAATATTGAATGCAAATATACAAATTGACAAGTGTATGTACAGGAATATTACTATATACAACGTTATATGGCAGCTGTTATGTGCAAATTAGCATGTAAAATATGTTGTTAAATAAGTGTTTATGTGTATAAAAAGTGTATAGCAAGTAGTGATGTTTGTTCCATAATTACTATCATCAAGTGTTCATGAGATGGATTGCCTGAGGGAAGAAACTGTTTCTTTGTCGGGCTGTTCTGGTGCACAGTGCTCTGTAGCGTCGACCAGAAGGTAAAAGTTCAAAGGGGCAGTGTGCTGGGTGTGAGGGGTCCAGAGTGATTTTGGCAGCCCTTCTGCTTGCTCTGGATAAGTAAATTATTATAAAAATGTATTCCACTAAGAAACTCTGCAATCAGATCAGTTGATGGTTTGGTGCCATTTTCCATTTTCTCATGTAGATTTAGTTTTTTCAATTCTTCTTCTTTAATCAGAGCTTCGTTAGAGGACAAAAGCTGAGCACTGTTGTGTTCTGCTTTATGCCAGAAACAGAAGCAATAAATTCAGCAACAAATGTGACACAATGTTACTGGCTATAAACAGTGTTGGGGCATTACAAGTAATGCGAGTTACGTAATAATATTACTTTTCTAAGTAACGAGTAAAGTAACGCATTATTTTTCAAAATTAAGTAATAATATTTGGAGTTACTTTAAAAAAATATATATATAAAAAAAAAAAAGTAATGCGAGTTACTTTAAGTTTAGCTAATTCGCTTTAAAAAAATAAATTGCTGAATTAAATGAACGTAGTCACGTTGAATCCCGCATTTTTATTTTATTTATTATAGACAACAGCTTTTGACTAATAAGACTAAAATATGCACAAAACTTCTGAGCGATAAACACTGTTAGTTTACCCATCATTAACTGTTATCCAACAAGATTATAATGCTAAAATATTTGAATTAATTAAAATCAGAATTAGGGCGTCACGGTGGCGCAGTGGGTAGCACAATCGCCTCACAGCAAGAAGGTCGCTGGTCCGAGCTCCGGCTGGGTCAGTTGGCATTTCTGTGTGGAGTTTGCTTGTTCTCCGTGGGTTTCCTCTGGGTGCTCCGGTTTCCCCCACAATTCAAAGACATGTGCTATAGGTGAATTGAATAATCTAAATTGGTCGTAGTGTATGTGTGTGAATGCAAGAGTGTATGGGTGTTTCCCCAGTGTTGGGTTGCGGCAGGAAGGGCATCCTTTGTGTAAAACATATGCTGGATAAGTTGGCGGTTCATTCCGCTGTGGCGACCCCTAATGAATAAAGGGACTAAGCCGAAAAGAAAAAAAATCTGAATTAATAATTGTATTTGACCCAGTAAAAATGATTTTTTTTTAAGTTTTATGTACGCAAATAGCAACTGAACATCATGATTCTCCTGCTGTGCTTCTCTAAATGGGGAAAAGAAAAAAAAAAGAAAAAAAATTGTTTTATATAAGAGGAACAAAATTATAAGGCATAAGAAATAAATTAACAAAATCAAAGGAATAACGTATCAAGCTGTATTTACTTTTATCAACACACATCCTTCCTCTGAGAAATTAGTTCTGAAAAAAAGCTTTGCATTCTCTTGCAAACTCATGTTTCTTTACATTTTGTGATCCAGATCTACTAATATAGAGGTCGGGATAATGCAGGAGATCAATGTGACAGTGTTTGTCGAAAACAGAGGAGAAAACTCATACAACACGCTCTTCACCCTCAACTACCTCTATGGATTTTCATACAGGAGAATCACATCGAAACAGGTAAAACCAGAATAAAAATTAAAGCTAACTTGTCATAAATATGACTGTCATGAGGCCACTATGATTGTCAAATATCTTTATTCACTTTTTTTCAGTGAAACAAACTGAATTTGTCATTAAACTCTCATTAAAAATGTCAATAGCGATTGTTTTAGCCAACTGGAATGACACTTATCATTAGGTTTACTATGGACTATTATTGAATAAATGTTTACCTGTGATTCTCTGTTGGAGCAGGGCAGAGTGGAGTGTGTGTCGCTGGATGCTGAACAGAGAGGTTCATCTGGAGAGACGATCTGCCACATCAGTAAACCCATCCTCAAGGCCAACGCTCAGGTCAGGACACTTTCTAAAACTCCACTCTGTGTTTGTCTTTATCAGCACTCATATTGCCATCCACCTCTAGGCTGGGTTTCATATTACCTACAGCATTGACAAGCAAAGCACCTTTGATCAAAATGCAACATTCAATGCTAGTATCAACAGGTATGGTAGATTTACTAATACATTGATTAACTATAAACCATTATCAACCCAGGCTCATTATGGATACGTACTCCTATATACATTTCTGGAGAGCGCCAAATACGTCCCAGGAGGTACATTTTTTTGCAGTTTTTGAGGCCGCTGTGTATGCTTTTTGAGATCTTAAATTTCTCTTGCGAGTGCCATTCGCACCTGCTGTTCTTGCGTAAATCTACCAGAGGCCGCTGTCGACTGACTGACCAACCCAAACCACCCACACTAGCCAAAAACCAAACAAAAGTGTTTTAAAAAGCACCGACTGACCCACCCATTTCCCTAAACCCAACTGACAGTGTTTTGAAAAGCAATCCAGAAAAAGAAAAGCCCTCACCTGATTTTTACCACGTTTTCAGATTTTACCACATTCTCACCCTGTCATTTACTTGTTTATTTTATTTTTTGGCTTTTGTTTTTGTCTTACCTGCTTTCTGGAACCGTTCTTCACCGGACTCGAACTCAGTCATCACGGTCAACTCCTTTCTGTGTCTCAAATCCTCCAATGTACGTAGCGAGCCACTGGGCAAACTGGTAACAGCGAAAAAGCCATCCACATGGAGGTCAGCGCGAAAAGGAACGGCGTCATACCACCCCGTAGCATTCGTTTTAAAGACGAAATGCAGCCATAAGTACTTCTGGCTACATAATTCACAATCTCCAGAAATGTATATAGGGCTACGTTTTCAGAATGAGCCTATGTTGGCTATAATGTCGCTGATGCTCACATATGAACAACTGATGCCTGAAAACTCTCCATTACTTACAGTGGGAACAGCCAACATTCTCCAACTAGTGTATTATTTAGTAGGAAAAGCATTGGCGTCAAGTATGCCATCTCCATTGCATTAATAAGGTTAGTGCTCTGGTCCTCTATGATAGATATTTCCTTTTTTCTCGATTTTCTATAGCACACAGATATGGCAATTGACATTATGTATTCATTTTGAAATTCAGTAAAACGATATACAGTTATAATTATTAGCCAACTGTGAAATTTTAATAATTTTTCAAATATTTCCCAAGTGACTTTTAACAGAGCAAGGACATTTTCACAGTATTTCCTATACGTTTGGATGGAAATAACGGTTTTTAAAATTAACTCTTTTTTTTTTTTTTTGGTTTTTATAAATAAGGTTCAATATTATTAGCCCATTTAAGAATGTATTTTTTGATCAACAAACAATCAGCAAACCACTGTTAAGCCGTCACACAGGACTTTTCTCCCCATAGACCTCCATTCATACGCACACGAATGCGTCAGATCAGAAACAAGTTTCGCAGTTAGCTGCGTTGACAAGCTCAAGCTTGGTGAACTCTGACCTGCAAACAGGGTTCATACGGTCATGGAAAACCTGGAAAAGTCATGGAATTTTGACATGGCATTTTCCAGGCCTGGAAAACTTTTGGAAAAACAGAAAAATTACAAAGTTTTGGAAAAGTCATGGAAAACAGATATCTGTGTTCTTTAATATAGGTTAGTTGTCTTTCTCACATTATTAGTGCGGTGTAAGCATTATCTAAATCAATTTTACATAGATATAAATTGAAACTAAATAGATTGTTGCGTGTTTTACGATATGCTGTAATAAATTTGAACATGCATTGTTTTTTCTTTTACCACATATGTAGACATTGCATGAAACATTAGGTCATGGAAATGTACTTGAAAATCTTGGAAAAATCATGGAAAAGTCATGGAATTTTAGTAGTAAAAATGTGTATGAACCCTGTGCAAAGTCACATCACGTGACTGTGTGAGACCAATCAAAGATCAAAACATGACCTCTCTGTAAATAAATGTAAAATATGGACCAATCGCTCACTTTTTTAAGTGTCTAATCACCTAGTTTAATCTTTTCGCAGCGCCGTACAAGAGAATTGCGCACGCACAAACTCTAGTGTGACCGCGGCATTACCCAATAACTTGTAACATAACTAACCTTGTTAAGCCTTTAAATTGCACTTGAAGCTGAATACTAGTCTTAGTAGCTTTTATCTATTATCTTGCAAAATAACTAATAAAATATTATTGTCAGCACTTTCGACAAATGCAAAGTTCACAGGGACTATCAAAAACACATAATTATTTACAAACACTCACATCTCGAACCAGGAATGACAAAGATGCTGACAATTTAATACCAGACAAAGAACAAAACTCAGGGGTATAAATGCACAGGACATGATTAAACTGATTACAAACAGGGCTGAGACACAGGTGGAACTAACAAACACTAACAAATGGCGGGAAAACAGAACAAAGGAATCACATGACATAACAAAAACACATGGAACACTAGACATGGGAAACGCATGAAGATTATACTGTCATCATGGCAAAGACAAAAGAAATTAGTTATTATGTTTAAAAACGTGTTGAAAAAAAATCTCTCAGTTAAACGTCACTTGGGAAATATTTGAAGAAATAATGCAGATTTCATATAGCAGGGCTGATCATTTAACCTTCAACTGTATTTACTCAACAGTACTGCTTTTATGTGAGGAAAACTAGATTTAAAATTACAGATCCACATGTTTTGTTTGAAATATTCTTAAATGTAACTGGCAAATCTGTTATTTCGGAGTCATTTCTCAGTATTTGGTCTCACATGAGCTAACATGATGTACTTTCAGATTTGAGATCTTTATGATAATTTCTTAATATTATTTACTTTATGTTTAATAAAGTTCAAAACCGTAACTGTTCTAAACTATTAATCAGGATTGTATATACAGATATATATAAACGGATGCATTTTCTCTTTATTTTAATTAAGACATGAATATTCAAGCCTCCGTATTAATTTCACTGCACAGAAAAACGATCTTGAAAAAACAGTTACACAGATACTAAAGGTAAGGGTATAAATGTCTCATCCATGAATCAAATAAAGATTATATTGGATTTAGATTTCATTGTCTTAATCTGTCTTTTCATGGCAAAAATGGTATTTTAAAGAACTTTCTTTCCTTCTATCTTTCAGTTGGAAAATGACTTCAGAGAACTAGCTTTCAAGGTTTTCATCAGGGTCCCAGTGAAGCTGGAAAATAAATTCATCTGGACTGATAAAAACTTACAAGTATGCAGGAATGTCAACTAAAATAGTTGGATTCATTCATTTTCTTTTCGGCTTAGTCCCTTTATTAATCAGGGGTCACCACAGCGGAATAAACCGCCAACTTATCCAGCATATGTTTTACGCAGCGGATGCCCTTCCAGCAACCCATCACTGGGAAACATCCATACACACATACACATTCACACACATACACTACGAACAATTTAGCCTACCCAATTCACCTATAGCGCATGTGTTTGGACTGTGGGGGAAACCGGAGCACCCGGAGGAAACGGGGAGAACATGCAAACTCCACACAGAAACGCCAACTGACCCAGCCGAGGCTCGAACCAGCAACCTTCTTGCTGTGAGGCGAACGTGCTACCCACTGTGCCAACGTGCAGCCCTATAGTCGGATTCACATTTGTCAAATAAAAAAAATAAAAAAAACAATCACACTGCAAAAAATGCTTTTCTTACTCAGAATTTTTTGTTTGTTTCTAAATTCTTAAATCAAGAAGCATTTTCTAGACGAGTAAAAAGTCTTGTTTTAAGAAATAATGCCAAATTAAGGGAGTTTTTCCTTGAAACAAGCATAATATTCTGCCAATGGGGTAAGAAATATAACCTTGTTCTTTGTTTTGATATAAGATTATTGTGCTTACGCCATTGGCAGATTATTTTGCTTGTTTTAAGGAAAAACGTAATTAATTTTGACTTATGATTTTTTTTAAACGGTGCTGTCACCTCACAGCAAGAAGGTCGCTGGTTCAACTCCTGGCTGGGTCAGTTGGCATTTCTGTGTGGAGTTTGCATGTTCTCCCCGTGTTGGCGTGGGTTTGTGTATGATTGTTACCAGTACTGGGTTGTGGCTGGAATGGTCTTTGCCTCCCTCCAGCAGACCAGCGCAAATCATGTTGTCTGTTATTGATCATTTTGGCATATTGGCATTTCTGTGTGGAGTTAGCATGTTCTCCCCATGTTGGTTTCCTCCGGGTGCTCCGGTTTCCCCCACAGTCCAAAGACATGCGCTATAGGTAAATTGAATAAACTAAATTGGCCATAGTGTATGAGTGTGTGTGTGTGTGAATGTGAGTGTGTATGAATATTTCCCAGTACTGGGTTGTGGCTGGAAGGGTATCTGCTGCGTAAAACATTTCCTGGATAAGTTGGCGGTTCATTCCGCTGTGGGGACCCCTGATTAATAAGGGACTAAGAAAATGAATGAATGAATATGTCAAAATCACGTGAGTTATTTCTTAAAACAAGCAAAATAATCTGCCAATGGGGTAAGCAGGATAATCTTGTTTTTTGTTTTGACATACGATTATTGTCCTGACGCCATTGGCAGATTATTTAGCCTGTTTTAAGGAAAAACTCTTTCCTAAAACAAGACTTCCTAAAACAAGTCAATATTTTTTGCACTTTTTGAAAATGCTTCTTGGTTTAGGAAATTTGAGAAAATTGAACTAGAAACAAGACAAAAAGTCTAAGTAAACAAAGCGTTTTGTTGCAATGCAGACAACAGAGTTTGTGTTTTTTAGATTCCAGATTGTGTGAAACAGGAGGATGAACGGCCAGTCGGAGCCGGGTTTGTGGAAGTGATTAAAAATGATCGTTTGTTAGTGAGTGTTTTTTTTTCATTCTTTGATCTGACATGAACTAGTTCAATTATTCATTGGATTTACTCATACAAAAACATTTTTTTTGTAAGGTAAGTGCTTGCAAACTATTTAAATGGGCTGAATTTAAACAAATGAATGAAGTTGAACATGACTACATTTAATTTGTTTGTTTAAATTCAGCCCATATACATAGTTTGCAACCACTTAACTTAAAAATATTTAGTGAATCCAATGAATAATTTTTTTTCGGTGAATTTGAAATATTTCTGTGTGTGTGTCAGAACTGCAGTGTGGCGGTGTGTGCCGTGTTCATCTGTGACATCAATCTCATGAAGAATGAAAGGAAGCTCTATAATATAACTGGCAATGTGAGCTCTTCATGGATTGAGCAGGTATCTGACTTTTAATGAAGATTTATAGCACAGAACAGACTGTACATACACTGTAAAAATATAATTTTTCCCCATTCATTTTATTTTCCCCATTTATTTATGCTTTTGAATTACATTATGGGATCTTGATCTCTTGATCCAACAATTTTAACCTTTAAAAAGTTAGGAAAAGTGACTTTTATTGACATTTTTAATAGTTTAAAGTGATATATTGGTTGGGTTGGGGTTGTATATTACGCTACAAAAACCTTGTAATAAGCTGCCAGTAGATTTTCTCTTATTTTACAGACTTATTTCTCTATATATTATCATTTCTTATACATTATATTATTTCAAGCTACTCAAATGTCAATAAAAGTCACTTTGTTAAACTGTAGAGTTGAATTTTTAACATTAAAAGTCGACAGAGCAGAGATCAACATCCCATAATGCAATTCACAACCGTAAATAAACAGAAAACAATTGTGAATCACAAAATACAGAAACTGTTCATTAACAGATATTTATTTACAGTGTATTCATAACTTCATCTCTTGTTCAAATAATTTGTGTGTCTTTTAGACCGGCCTCAGAGCTGCTGTTTTCCAGTTGGTCAGTTCAGCTTCTTTGGATTTTGACAAGAGCAAATACGTTTTCTTTTCCTCTGATTCTCAACACACTGCTCCATCTGCACAAGTAATGTATTTTCTTCACAAATTAGCCAAATCATGCTTTGCAAAAACTTTTATTGAAGCTAACAAGTGTATGGTTATAATATGTGCTTAAAATGTAGGATTTACAAAAGACTTGCAATGAAAAGTGTGGACAGTTACTTCTTGCGCATGCATTTGTAGGAGCTTCCCTTTCAGATGTTACATTTAAAGGGATAGTTCACCCTAAAATGAAAATTATTTGATCAAAGTACTAATCTTTTATGAATTTCTGTCTTCTGTTCAACACAAAACAAGATATTCTGAAGAATGTTGGAAAAGAGCAGACATTGACACTTATAGTAAGAACAAAAATACTGTGGATGTCAATGGCAACATTCTTCAGTATATCTTCCTTTGTGTTCAGCAGAAAAAAAGAAACTCAAACTGGTTTGGAACTCAAACTCAAACTGGTTTTGGAGTAAATGATGACTGAATTTTCATTTTTGGGTGAACTATCCCTTTAAATGCAATATGTTTTAGTAAAATTTGGTGTACTAGCCAGATTACCAGTATTTGCACCATTATTTATTTGCTATTCGAGCTGGAGCACAGAAAACAAGCAGTGTCTTGTAAAAGGGAAATGATTATTTGAGAGGACTAATCTGAACATTGATTACCAAATCACGTCTTAATGAATTACTGTACCTTGGTGGTTATGCACTGTAAAAAAAAGCTGGGTTCCACACAATTCCTAAATGTTATCCCAACACAAATCGATGAAAATCACTTTTTTTTTTTTTTTACAAATTTAAGTGGATTTGAACATAAAACAATTAAGTTGTCCCAAAAAAAACTTTAAGACTTGTGTTGTTTCAACTCATTTTAAATAAGTTGTTTGAACAAGCAGCAAAAGCATTTTTGAGTGTGGAAATTAGTCATTTCATTTACACATTTTCAGTAAATTCTCTTTCCACTCTTGTCATCTATTTTATGTTTTTTTATTTTTATTATTTGTCTGGTTTAGTAAATCTGCTTCCCGATCGATCGATTTACTCATAATGCTATCAATGATGGTGGTTATTTGAAAGGTGTTTGCCAGAGGTAATATGGAATAATATGGTAATAATTCCTGCCTGAATTGCTGGAATGTTCCACGGTTTTAAATATTATGGCTTTTACTCTTTTCTTCATCTCTGTTAACTGCTTTGACACAATCTACATTGTAAATAGTGTTATAAAAATGGAATATTGATATGCATGTAGATTAGCACCCAGGTGGAGGTGTATGAGGAGGTGGACCTGACGAAGGAGATCATTGGAGGAGTGATAGGAGGACTGCTGCTGCTGGCTCTTATCACTGCGGCCCTCTATAAGGTATGTATATCAAATCAAATCAAATCACTTTTATAGTCACATCATCAGCAGCACATGTGCTATGATGAGTGAAAAGCTTAGGTGCTGGCTCCAGACAGTACAAAATACAACAACATACTCCAAAACAGTATACTATTAACAGTTAAACACAGTCTGTAACGTATATGTTCATAAGTCTAAACCTTTCATTCTCAGCTGTCTACATACTTTGGATCCTGTAATGCATATGCTTCAGTTTATTATGTCTGTTTTCAGGCTGGATTCTTCAAAAGCCAGTACAAGCAGCTGATAGAGAGCGCAGAGCAGAATGCTGAAGAAGAGCCAACCACTGCTAAAGGTGAACAGAAGTAACCAACCACTCTGGATCAACCATGATGTATTACTGTACATGCAAATCACTATTGTCTCGGGCAAACGTTATTGGGGTTTATAGTACATGTATGCAAATGTTATGGCTATGCTGCTGCTTTTTGACGATTATCACAGTAGCTTTCTGTTAACAAACTCTTCAATGAGTTTATCAGATAAAAGTACAGATGTGAAGAGAAAGATCTCCAGTAAATGGTGATGTCTGTTATGAGTATTATACTTAAGATGTCTTGTAATTCATTGCACTTAAACATAAACACATCACTAGAATCATTTTACACATTGCTACTATGAATTAGCAAATACTATTAGCTTTTTTGTAGCATGGTTTAAAGCATGCTTTGGATGTTTTATTATTGCTCCTAAGACATTTTAGGATTAGTTAATTGTAGTATCACATTTTAATGTGCTGCCTTATAGTTACCTTGTTTTACAGTGTTTAACTATGTTACTAGCATTTTGCTCACGTTACTTAACATGATGCTAGCATGACTTTGCATGTTACAGCATGTTTTGTACATTTATTATGCTGCTATAATGGATCAGTGTGCTGTTAGCTTGTTTCTACAGTAGCATGTTTTAGAACATTTACCATGTGTAAAGTTAAATGTTAGCATTTGAACACTACTAAGTAGCTAGCATGTTTTTAAACATAGCTTGTTGCTAGAATGCATTAGCATGTTGCTGCCATGTTCATGCTACAGTGATTAGCATGTTAATGCTACAATGATCAGCATGTTGCTGCCCTGTTTATGCTACAATGATTAGCATGTTAATGTAAATTAACAAGTTGCTAGCATGATTTGGCATGTTTTTCCTCACACCTAGTGTACTTTTACATGTTAGCGGATTTAATGGCACATTTTAACATTCTAGATTAGTTGTAAGGCTTTGCTACTGATAGTAAAAGGCTAGCTGCTGTAGATTCTGTAAAGTCTGACAGTCTTGAAGTGTATATTGTATATAAATAAATACTTTTTGACTACACCTAGAAACCTACTAGACATGGGCAAACTGTAACTAAGTACACATACATAAAACTGGAATTATCTTGGAAGAGTCCATTTTAAAATAGCTTCAAATAACTAGCAAGTTTCATCGAGATTTTAGTGTTTAAAGGTAAAGTGCTTTCAAGGAGAGACATTTTACCCATTACAGAAATCATACCACCACAAACACCATGGAATACTTATTTATTGAATTTATTACATATCCATTAAAAGGTGTTTTACATATTGTAATAAATAAAGGATACAGACAGAATACACTGCAAATCCTTAACTTAAACAGTAAAACAGCACTTAAAAACAGACAAACACACTCAAATGAAAATTTATTGATCATACATGCCGCTGTTTTGTTATTTGATCATCAATTACAGATAATGCTTCATTTGTTATTGCAGTTAGTGAAATTCTTTCTAAATTGAGTTTATAATTTTGCTTGATTTGCATGATTAGTTCACAATGTGAAGTTTCACAAACTAATTTCGAGAGGAGCACGTGATTTGATTGATCACAGCTGGACTCTCATCTGTAATTATCAGTAAGCCAATCAGACGAGTCCAAACTCACTATAAGTAGCCCATCTAAAATTATTCCCTTATCTTTGTTTTCAAAGAAACCCCCCATCCACCCCATCTTCCTCCTTTTTCTCCTCCTTTGCCAGGGGGAGCTCTCGAGAACAACCTGATCTCGTACCCCCTTATTGCTTATCGACCAGGCGGGAGCCCTGGGCTCAATTATCTCCGAGCTCAGGGTTCTCTCCCGGGACAGCATGCCAAACCTGCTATTATTATCAAACAATATCTAAGTGTGAACTCTTGAAATATTATTCATTTGGGGATGAAAAGCGATCTTGTAAGGTAATAATAATTAATATTATAAAAATTAAAAGCTAATAAATATAAGAGTAAAAGATAAAAACTAAAATTGTCCAGTGAATAATTAAAATTATGGCAATTCTGTGAAATAATTCATGAACTTCAAAATTGGTCATATTATGGTCATATTATATTCTAAGATCACATTTCATTCACATATACAGATTTTTATCACTTTTTATAACAAAGTACGTGGTCACCACATTGATTTGTCTTTTTTGCATATGTATTACTATTCATTATTAGATTAGCATAAAATGAAAAGAACAAAAGTGGTAGATTGAGGTTAAATTTTGTGTTGTTCATTTTTAAAAAGCTGACCTTGCATAACTTTTACAATGTAGTGTCTTTCTTATATTCAAAACAGGAATGGTATTGCAAGAGGCAACAACAAATATGACAGCAAATAATTTTGTGGAACAGATGTTGCAGATGTAAAAGAAGAAGGAGAAGGAAGAGGAGGAGGAGAAAGAGAAGGAGGAGGAGAATTAGGAGGAGGAGAAACAGAAGGAACAGGAGGAGGAGAAAGAGAAGGAAGAGGAGGAGAATTAGGAGGAGGAGAAAGAGATGGAATAGGAGGAGGAGAAAGAGAAGGAGGATGAGAATTAGGAGGAGAAGAAAGAGGAGGAGGAGAATTAGGAGGAGGAGAAAGAGAAGGAGGATGAGAATTAGGAGGAGGAGAAAGAGAAGGAATAGGAGGTGAAGAAGGAGGAGGAGAATTAGGAGGAGGAGAAAGAGAAGGAGGAGGAGAAATAGAAGGAATAGGAGAAGGAGGAGGATGAGAATTAGGAGGAGAAAGAGAAGGAGCAGGAGAAATAGAAGGAATAGGAGGTGGAGAAAGAGAAGGAAGAGGATGAGGAGGAAGACTAGGGCAGGAGTAACTGTAGTCAGGATCTGCTCCTGTGGAGCTAAAGTGCACAAAACCTGGAGGATCGCTGCAGGCAAAGAAGGTGATCCATTCCTGATAGCGTGATACTCTGGTGTACACACCGGGAAATTCAGACTGAGCACAGCCAGAGCCAAAACTAACGATACCAGACTGGACCCATACAGAGCTCTGAATGCTCACCATCGGACCCCCTGAATCCCCCTGAAAATACACATCAGTTAAAAACTTTAGAAAGTAAGCCCCAGCCCCCATAAAACTCGCTTATTAAATTGTCACAATTTATTTAAAAAGGTAGAATTTCTATATTTAAGATTAAATGAAAATAACGAAATAACATTGCCTTTAGTCGACAGTGCTGTAATTGATTTTTGACGCCAATGTTAGATGTCAATTTAATGTCGTTTTGCCATCAAGGTAGTCTACATGCATTGTAGGGACATAAAATCAAGAGTCAATTTGAAATTTGGAATTGTTTATTTGTGTCGTTATTTTGGGGGTCGAAAAAAGGGTATAAGTGTGGATGTCAATGTACGTCAAGATTTTGACATTAAATCAATTTGGATGGGATGGGCTGGGATGGCTTGATTTGACAAAAGATTGTAAAATTATGCAAACATGAATTCATTCATAAATTAATTAACGACATTGGTTCAAAAACAAGTAAGCATAAGTCATTTTCATAATTTAGTAAAAAAGAAACACTTTAAACAAAGCAATTAAACAAAGATTGCAGTGAAAGATTTCAGTCTAAAGGATTTTAGTCTTTAAGCTAAATGACCTCAACCATTTAGCTAGCTTTTGTCTTTATCTTGTGAACATAGCTTTAGAGAATATGGATTAGACAGACTTTTTCCTGTCTCTTTGTGATTTTTTTCTGTACTGTTTATAGACGTCTATTAGATTTTTACCGACAGCCCAACTTTGACCTTGGTTTAGCCAAGACATACTGTAATAGATATCTTTAAAAAATGCTTGATGGGTTTTGTCATGCAACTAAAGGACCAATATTAATTTAAAAATATTTTTGAATCTAAAACATTGTCTTAAACACCCCTGAACATGGTTTCTGTACCTGACACGAGTCTTTGCCTCCCTCCAGCAGACCAGCGCAAATCATGTTGTCTGTTATTGATCCAACTCCATAAAGACAATTACACTGTCGATTCCCAATTACAGGAACCTCCACTTCCTGTAGAACATTTGGGGATGGAGGAGGCACTGCAGGAAATACAGGAGAACTTGTTTAACCTACTACCTAGTCACTGATTATGCTGCTTCCCATGGGACTGTCTGAACTGAAGAAATAAATTCTCACCTCCTTCACCGATGTTTCCCCATCCAGTGATCCAGCTCTCTGTGCCGCTGTTGAACACACTGTCTTTAGCCGCCAAACACACGGGCCTGATGTAGTCCGTGAAGTTGACAGGAGAGCTCAGTCGTACCAGGGCGATATCATTATCATTTGTACCAGGGTGGTAATGGGGATGTTTGATGACTGCCTTCACTTGTATACTGACTTCATTGGGGTCAGAGATTTCCTGGGAATGTTGCCCCAAAACTACACTTACAAAATGTATGGGATAGCTAAGGAACATGGAGAAAATGGAGAGAAAAGAGTTGTGAAATTAGATGTTAGTATCAGTATGCTAGATTTAAGAAAAGCTAGTATGCTCCAGATTAGTGGCAAAATTTCTATATAGAAGATATAAACATCCAAAGCTTGCAGTTGGTCACTTGCAATGTCAGGTTTGGACCGACAAGAGGGTGATTAATTAATAACAGAAATTAAATTTTGGGTGTACTAACCCTTTAAAAGGACCGTTTATAGGCCTTGGAAATTTTATTATACACTACCTGACAAAAGTCTTGTCACCTATCCAAGTTTTAGGAACAACAAATAATAACTTGACTTCTAGTTGATCATTTGGTATCAGAAGTGGCTTATGAAAGGCAAAGGCCTCTAGATTATGCTTATTTTACCAAAATAAAATATGACCATGCCTTGATTTTTAATGATTTAATTAGGACAGTAAGGTCTGACTTTGCTTAGACTAAAGTCTTGTCACTTAACAGAAATAATGTCCAGTATAGAATATAAAGTCATGGTGCAGTGGAGAAAGAATGAATATTGTGTATGACTCCCATGAGCTTGGAGGACTGCATCCATACATCTCTGCAATGACTCAAATCACTTATTAATAAAGTCATCTGGAACGGCAAAGAAAGCGTTCTTGCAGGACTCCCAGAGTTCATCAAGATTCTTTGGATTCATTTTCAATGCCTCCTCCTTCATCTTACCCCAGACATGCTCAATAATGTTAATCTCTGGTGACTGGGCTGGCCAATCCTGGAGCACCTTGCCTTTTTTTTGCTTTCAGGAACTTTGATGTGGAGGCTGTAGTATGAGAAGGAGCGCTATCCTGCTGAAGAATTTGCCCTCTCCTGTGGTTTGTGATGTAATGGGCAGCAAAAATGTCTTGATACCTCAGGCTGTTGATGTTGCCATCCACTCTGCAGATCTCTCGCACGCCCCCATACTGAATGTAACCCCATGATTTTTCCTTCACCAAACTTGACTGATTTCTGTGAGAATCTTGGGTTCATGTGGGTTCCAATAGGTCTTCTGCAGTATTTGTGATGATTGGGAGTTCAACAGATGATTTATCAGAAAAATCGACCTTCTGCCACTTTTCCAAATGATCAACTAGAAGTCAAGTTATTATTTGCTGCTCCTACAACTGGGATCGACGACAAGACTTTTGTCATGTAGTGTAGAGTTAAGTAAATTCC
The DNA here is from genome assembly GCA_903798115.1 of Danio jaintianensis. Classification (NCBI taxonomy): domain Eukaryota; kingdom Metazoa; phylum Chordata; class Actinopteri; order Cypriniformes; family Danionidae; genus Danio; species Danio jaintianensis. The sequence continues at coordinate 5,424,341 of CAIGQV010019950.1, read as the reverse complement.
TTTTTTAAAAAGTAAACTAATCAAAGCATGTATGAAAGCTGATTAATTTATTTGCCAGCTGATTGCTTACCCGAAAAAGCAGTGGGCAGCAGACAGCACCCATTCCTTGTTAATGAGAGAACCTCCACATATGTGAGAGCCATCCAGACGAAGGCTAGCCTGCCAGGGCCAGTGTCCTGCTGAAGCATTCTGACCTCCTACAATCCGGCTACTGATTTTAACTGGAATTTGTCCACACTCCATAGCACTGATATGAGCATCTATGGCAGCAAACACCAGAGACCATGTTATATTACCACAGTAATGCCCCTTATTAGGTTGTATTGCTGCAGATGGTTTAAAGGTTTAGGGACTGAAAAGACAAACATTTGAACCATCTGCAGGAATACCTTTACCTGTGTTTTTAGCCCCTGGCTGTGTCTGTGTCACCCCCTTTACTTAAATAGGGCACTAGCTGAGCAGGCAGTTATTTGTAGTGGTGTCCGAAATAATAAAGAACTTTAAAATAAGCAAAACAAGAAGAATCATTTAATCCCATAATGCATAACAATAATACACAACAGCTAGAAAATACATGTAACGCTCTGCTATAGGATGACAAACGCTGTCATCCACACTGAAATGTCTGAAAACATGTATGTGCCTGTACTGCACATGAGTAAAACGGAAGATGCTTTGAACTGAACATTTCCATTAGTGAAATTTCTGCCATGAAACTCAGATAGGCTGATAGGTCACCTAATCTGCTCCTGCGTCATTAACTACATGGCGCAGGAGATTGGTTGCTGTCACCTCGGCAGCCAATGAGCTTGCTCCTCATCAAATGCTCCGCGTCATTTCACGCTGTTAAGCTGCGCCGTGTTTTCGGAGACCCTCCTCCACCCCAGCTCCACCTGTGTTTAGATCTGCTACGGGGCTTACATATATATTATGTTTGCAGCAGCAGCATGTTATATTCTCAGATGGCATGTCTGTGTATATACTGGCAGTAGCAGGTCTCGGTACTTGCTCTGCCATAATAATCAAAGCAGCAGCAGCGTAGCAGATCTCTACCGCCAAGACCAAATACATCAACATTGCCATACACATATTCATTACCATACTAAATCCCGAGAGTGTTCATGACAGAAGTCATTTCATTAGGGCTTAGCAAACCACCTGTAGGTGAAAAACACATTCTCTCCTCTTCATATGCACCATACACTCTCTCAGTATCAAACCAGAAATGATTCACTTGAACTTTAAAATGCAGACCATGTTTCTGGAAAAACATTGTGCAATTCTTAGTGTGCTTCACACAGGTAAGTGGGTTTGACAAACCACCTGTAGGTGACACTCTTTTTCACTTCGTATGCACCAGACACCTTCTTATAAGGACCGCATACTTCTTGAAAAAGATTGAGTGTGACAAACCACGACCTGTGGGAAACACTCTCTCCTCACCATATGCTTGGAGAAAGAAAAAAATAAAAAAATAAACTAACTTAGACTTAACATTTAGGATTTATATACTACTGTTGTATGATGATTTGAAGAGATTATTTTATCTTCACTTGTAAGTCGCTCTGGAAAAAATGTAAAAGTTCACCCGACATTTATTTGCTTTCAACTGATTAAACGTTGCAGCAAGATTTAATTTTTTTTTTTTTTTAAATGAACTGTGGGGTGCCAGAAGCACAAAATTAAAAAGTTACAAAAGTGATTGAGAATATATTGAGAATATACTAAAATCCCTGGCTCAGTGTGGATGGACAGACAACTTGGTCAAAATGGGGAAAAAACATGCGTTTTTATACTAAAGTGTATTAGTGTTGACGTGGCCTGAAGGCATAAGGGGTGACTTTGGTTACTATGGTTTTATATTAGTTGATTTGTCTATCCCACCTGTCCCATGTTTTACCGATCATTATCCTGTTTAATAAATGTATTTAAAGTTTTTAATGGAAACCCACTTAACAAAGACTTATGCACACATCACTTCAAACAGTAAAGCATGGAGCAAGGAATGTCAAGATACATGTTTTAACCCTTGTGCACTGTTTAAATTTACTACCCTTTTGGTATGTTAGGGATGAAAACATCCACTGAATTAAACCGCTGTAAAAATGCATCAGATAAATATATTTTTCATTTTGTTTTTGCATAAATCTGTTAATCAACCTCAACCTCAAAACTACAAAATTTCCTAGAAAATTACAGCATTTTAACTCTTTAATTCACAAATGATGTCTCTGATTTGGTGAAAAAACACACAAAATGACGTATTTTCAATATAAAAAGTAATTGTGGAGTGGATTTTTTCCCATTTATATCACAGTCTTGGACATGTGAACGATTAATAACAACATTGGCTTTGATGCATTGTTAGATTTTTTTTTTTTCTCCCAAATTTACTGTTGGTGGCTGTTTTTGCCCCATTGACTTCCATTATAAGCACATTTGATGATGCATAAATACACAGTCTTTGTTTTTATTTACTCCACGTAGTTCTGAGAGCTGAGATGCATATTTTGATTTTCTCAGACACATTAAGGTAAGTGCGCAAAGGTCACTCTCACAGACACACATACACACATTTTGTTATACTCCATAAAAAATCCAGAAACTAAGCTTTTTTTGCACAGGCCTATCTAAAGGGTTAATGGTACCAACTGATGATCAACAGTAAAAATGACAAATTTTACCTCTTCCCAACAGGGAAAACCACCAACAATCAAAAATGCTTGACTATATGGTGTCAGGGTTTTGTAATCCAAAAAATGTGGTCATAATTGAAGTCAATGGGGCAAAAACAGCCACCAACAGTAAATTAGGGAGAGAAAAAAAATGAAAATCAATCAAAAACAATGCATCAAAGCCAATTCTGTCTCACATGTCCAAGACTTTGATAAAAGGTAAAAAAAAATCCAGTCCACTATTACTTTTTATAGTGAAAATACGTCATTTTGTGTGTTTTTTTCACCAAATCAGTGACATCATTTATGAATTTAGTTAACAGATTTATGCTAAAAAAATATGTGAAAAAATATTAATCTGATGCACTTTTACAGCAGTTTAATTCAGTGGATGTTTTCATCCCGAACATAACAAAAGGGTAGCAAATGTGCCCAGAGTGTATCGTTGAGTTTTTTTTTTTTTAATAAATCAAAATATTTCCTCAAAATATGTGTCAAAACAAGATTTGTCACCAAAAATCATTCTGCTAGCCAAAACACAGAAAAAGTTATGGTCAAATTAAAACACAAAATCACCCCAGTGTGGATGAAAACATCCCCAACAGTACACAAGGGTTAAATCCCTAAGAAAGCCAAAGGCCAAACTCATCAATTGGACTTCGAATGCATTGGAAGTAAATTTTTCTTAAAATGTCAAATTTAGAAAGCCAAATGCATTTACAGACAGTGTAAACATAAGGAATCATAAAGATTCAAATCAGAGCATTTTATGTACTTTGGAAGTTTCACTCAAGCTAACTCAAAAACCTGAGCGACATGTCTAGGTTTGAATGTCCACTCACTCTTCTAAAGTTATGTGAACATAAAATGAACATACCATGGATGTTAGTTTCATAACAAATTCCTGCAAAAGATCAGAGGTTAAGAACCGATGTTATATGCAAATATGATGTACAGGTCATCATATAAAATGTACAGGTCTTACACACATTAAAGGAGCTTATGGAGCAAACTAATTGTTATTGTTTGAGATAAAAATGACAAAATTAGATTTCATTATATACCATTGCTTTTAGATGAACTGTCAACAGGAAATACCCATCTGCCCATGACATTGACATTGCTTGTGTAAGGCAGGTTTGTTACATCAGTAAAGGGAATCGAAAAGTAATCAGTGGAGAAAGCTGTGTCATAGCCAGACTGTTAATGAAGAAAACACAAAGAAAAACGTATTATTAAATTCAACATTTCACACAGCTAAAGATAAACACATTTTCCAATCTGTTTTACCTGTACATTTGGAGTGGGGCTGATATAATCATAATGCATCAATGCAAATGAAAGGTTTTTGCCAGAAACCAAAACCACTTGGAACGTCGACTCCTGCAAGAAACCATAAAGGCTTCATTAATACAAACATCATTGTGGATAATTCTAAAATTTAAGCTCAATGAAAATACAATGACATACCATATCTCCTCCTCCATAGTATGGTACTTTATCCCACGTAGCAATGAAAACCCATGAAGCAGAGAAGTTCAAGTTGGGAAAATATCTGTTAATGTCTTTTGACGCCTGATTCAAAATATCACCATCTGTTACTTGTCGGTAAGAAATGGTTCCTTTCCAACTATTATCAATATCTGTCCACAGAGGGGCGATGATATCTCTAGTCGAGTATGCAGGAAAATAATCGGGATACCACTGGTGTAGTGGTTTATCAAAGGTCAGGTCTCCATTATTATTCACCTGTAGGATCAAAATCTGTTACCTGGATTCTCAAGTTATGTGAAAAATAAGTTAATGAGTGTCGTTAATGAATGATTCTTACAAATATTGTGTCATATTCGTTTCCAAAGTACACAAACGGCTGCAGCATGGGGATCCGTGGAGAACTTCCATCAAGTGACTGTGGGTTTATCTCATCCTCTGCATCGCCATATGGATAAAATATTCCTAACATTCCCGGAAATAGTATTATAAAATGCTTAAAGGTACGAAGGAGAATTATTTTGTATAATATTTGTGATAGTCTCTAAATATTTATAAAAGAGTGTTACCCTCTTCAGGTCCACCATCAACACGGAAAACCCAGCGTCCCGGCACATTGACATTGCTGGAGTTGCACAGCTCATTTTGATCAGGTACAGGGATTGAAAAATGATTTGTTGAGTTTATTGTGTCATAACCAGCCTGAATATTAAAGAACACAACACAAGTGTGTTACGGATCCAACCATGACAAAGTTGTACATCTCAAAGCTTGCTTCCTATATTAAGCTCTCAAAGTATGTACCCTTTCTTTAAAAATAAGTACTTCTGTTGTTTAGAGCAGGGGTGGCCAAACTCGGTCCTGGAGGACCGGTGTCTTGGATAGGTTAGATTCTACTTCCTTCAACACACATGCCTGGAGGTTTCTAGTATACCTAGACAGAGCTTGATTAGCTGGTTCAGGTGTGTCTAATTGGGCTTGGAACTAAACTCTGCAGGACACTGGCTGCATCCGAAATCGCCTACTAATCAGTTGGTACTACATTTGAATTTACTACTCGACTGTTAGAAAAGTACGTTCTATATAGTATGAATTTGAGTATTATGAATGGAACTTGGACGTACCACATCCCCCATTTTGTCATGATCACGTGACCTACCCATGTCAGTTGTGTTGCTTTACTCCCATTCATAAATTCTCTCACATGGCATCAGGGAATAGTGTAGCGTCCATCGAATGCACACTTCAGAATCTCGCCAGAAGTAGTAGGTCATCCGGGAACTTCTCGCATACTGTTTTTCGAATTCTATAAATTCAGACATACTATTCGGCACGAATACTGTTTTTAGTGTACTATATAGAATGGAAGTATGCGATTTCGGACGCAGCAACTGGCCCTCATGGAACGAGTTTGGACTCCCCAGTTTAGGGTGTAGTATACAAGATATCAGTCTAGCACATATTTATAGTACATGTGAAAGCAATTAAAAGCAACAGGCTTCCTGTAAACATCTCCAACAGAGGTTTTTGACGGGCCCAAAGCTGATATTCCTACAGTATGTTACCGGTAATCCTATTCCATATTCCTATAGATTGTGAAACTGTAATTTCATATCTCATGTTTCAACTTTCATACCATAAATCTGACAAAAGTGATTCACGTATATTTTAGAAGAGGTCATGTTAACACATATTCTCTTAATGGAAATTTACTAGTAAGGAATAAGTGTGAAAGGACCTTTGTTAGGTCTTTAAATCAAATAAACTTGTAACTATTTCCAACCTGAAAATTTTGATCAGTTGAGGAGATGTTGCCGTAGTTCATTATGATAAAGGAAAGAGTTCTGCACATGACTAAAACAACTTGGAAAGAGGAATCCTGCAAAAAAAAGTCAGGTAAAAACATTAGGTTTCGTTGAGAAAGAACAACTATAATTTGTCTATAAACAAAACTAAGACAATTCATGCAATGTTTTTAACAGTGAAAGTATCAACTTAATTTTAGTCTCTGCATATATATCAAACTTAAGTTTAAGAAGATTAGTTAAATATTCTGCTTACTGTTGATGAGCTGTTCGAGAAAGGAATCTTATTCCAAGTAACAATGAGTACTGTATGTACCGAGAACCCAAACAGTGGGAAATACTGTTTGATTTCAGATGTTGCCCGGTCCAGAATACGGCCTTGAGTTACTTTGCGGTAAGAGATGCTTGTGACGACACTACTGTCAAACTCTGTCCACAGTGGAACTATGATGTCTCTAGTAGAGTTGGCTGGAAAAGCCTTTGGGGATCCTTCATTAAATGATTCATCAAATGTCAAATATCCATTACAGTTGACCTACAGTAAAGATTTCAACATTTAAATGAGGCTTGAAATACATTCATGTTCATACATGTAATGAATTTAATGGAATATCTCACATATATGTTGTAGTATTTGCGTCTGAAGTACAAGAAAGGAGACTGCAAGTCCAGAAGTGAGGAGTTTGCATTACTTTGACAGTGACTCTGAACATCCTGATAGCTAGCTGGATAAAACAGACCTTGTAAAAAACATTAGGCATTAGCCCAATACATAGAATGATTCAAAGTTTAATAAATTCAGGATAAAAATAAAATAAAATACCACCATATTTTGATGCCAAAATGTCAACACGAAAATCCCCAAAGGCCCATGATAACAAACATTATTGTTAGATGAAAATGAAAACATCACATTAATGGTAAAGGTTCCATAATTGTATGTGTTGCCCATGTTAATAAACAACTTTATACAATATGACATATTTTGGTGACACTTTAGGTCACATTTAATGATATTAACAAATCATTAAAGGGCACCTATTTTACCCCTTTTTCCAGATTTAATATAAGTCTTTTGTGTCTCCAGAATGTGTCTGTAAAGTTTCAGCTCAAAACACCCATCAGATTATTTATTGTACCTTTCAGAATATTGGAATTTTCTGCTCTGAACACTATATAGCTGTTTTTGTTGCCTGTGTCTTTAATGCTAGTTCTCCCCGCCCACCATTCCCATGTGCCTGTCAGAGTGTGCCTCAATCTCCGCCTCGGCTGCGTCAGATAAACAGCACAGTGACAGACATGAAGGAAGCAGATCTCATGTAACGTTTGTGAGAAATACTACAGTAAGAACTTTTCCAATGATTATTTGATGTATTTGTTGTGGAGTTGCAATGATGAGTCACACACAATGTCGTTACAAAGTTCACTCACGCACACACACAGTGCACACGTTTTAACTCTGCACTGTTGTTGCAAGGCAAATGTGACAGGATACACATTAATATCCACTGCTGTATGGATATCCGTTATGTTAATGTACAAAATAAAGCTGATTTAACGTCCACAAACCGGGATTGAAGCGTCTTCTTTTATAATTGTACTGACACGCAGCTATGGTGATAAAGTAAAGATGGTAAAACCGCTGTAATTCATTACAAACATGCACTGTTTTAAAAACATTTTAAACTTGTAAAACTCATTCTTGATCACATTTGATGATGATTGATGATCACAGAGAGCTCAACAGATCTTTTAATCCCAGTTGCTTTGCGCACGTCCTGTCTTGTGGATATGATTATACGTGTTACTATGGAGACATACAAATACGCGGCTGTCCCCAATTAGGTGGGGAAACCGCACTCCTACGTCACGTTGTGGTGGGCCTCAAAATGGGAGGGATTTGGATCCTATTTTAACATCAGGACATTTTAAAAAAGAGACTTATTGTCTTTATATCACCCCAATATGGCTGTGGACACACTATACCTGCGCAGTTCTATCCAAACAGCCTATCCCAAAGTTCTATCCCACAGTTCTATCCCAAAAGATGATTTTCATCATAGGTGCCCTTTAACTAACACTACTAGATTATTCATTCATTCATTCATTCATTTTCTTTTCGGCTTAGTCCCTTTATTAATCAGGGGTCGCCACAGCGGAATGAACCGCCAACTTATCCAGTTTTACGCAGCGGATGCCCTTCCAGCCGCAACCCATCACTGGGAAACATCCATACACACTCATACACTACGGACAATTTAGCTTACCCAATTCACCTATACCGCATCTCTTTGGACTTGTGGGAGAAACCGGAGCACCCGGAGAAAACCCACGCCAACACGGGGAGAACACGCAAACTCCACACAGAAATGCCAACTGTCCCAGCCGAGGCTCGAACCAGCGACCTTCTTGCTGTGAGGCGATTGTGCTACCCATTGCGCCACCGTGAGGCCCACTACTAGCTTAATAAACTACTAATTATAACAGTCTGCATAAATAATTTATTTATAAATTAATTTAGTTTTTGGGTAGAAAAGGCCTGAAACTATAACATATTCATTCATTTTCTTTTCGGCTTAGTCCCTTTATTAATCTGGGGTCGCCACAGCGGGATGAACCGCCAACTTATCCAGCATATGTTTTATGCAGCGGATGCCCTTCCAGCTGCAACCCATCACTGGGAAACATCCATACACACTCATTCACACACATACACTACGGACAATTTAGCCTACCCAATTCACCTATACCACGTTTTTGGACTTGTGGGGGAAACCGGAGCACCCGGAGGAAACCCACGCGAACACAGGGAGAACATGCAAACTCCACACAGAAACGCCAACTGACCCAGCCGAGGCTCGAACCAGCGGCCTTCTTGATGTGAGCCGAACGTGCTACCCACTGCGCCACCATGCAGCCCCAACTATAACATATCTTATATTTAAAAAAACCTGCAACTATGATGTAATGTTGCAAATTGTTACATATCAGTATGACTCAGCGTCACCATATTTGCAAAATTACAATCTGTTAACTGGCAACAAGAACAGTTCCTGTGGGTTGGAGTGAACATGTTTAATTAACTTCTTAGGAAACAATGAGTTTGCAAAAGGTACTAGGTTGGTAAAATAAAATACCAAAAAGCATATGTTTTAAGAAAATCTCAAAAAAATGTCTATGTGAGAAAATTGCTTGACCGTCTTGTAATGTTAAAGGTCTGCAAGGATCAAAATCACACTGGATATGACAAAATGAAATAAAACAATTAAAAACGCATTCATTTTTTTAAAATAACTTTACAACAGAGATATGTATATCCGGTCACATCATTTTAAATTTTCTCTATGAACTATCCCTTCAATTCATATAGATTTGAACAATACAGATATTTTAGTGAAAGTTCTGTTAATTGCTTTTTTCATGCTAGCACCGCTGTATGTTTGCAAACAGGTTACTATTAACTGTTACCTGTTTACGCTCTTACATGTACCTGTATCTTCTCCATTGCACAGAAAGCTGCTGGCTGTATCTTCACCATCAGATTTAAAGCTCACAAATCCAATATCTGATCCAGTTGTATTATTTAAGATCCAGTTTTGGAATTCAGAAACTCTCGCATAACCGTCTGGTACAACTCCAGTGCCGCAAGGAAGACCAAAATTAGTGACACCAGCTAAGATCCACACAGAACCCTGCATACACTGTAATGGACCACCGGAATCTCCCTAAACAAATGACAGAAAGAGACTTTAAATCATACTTTTTATATACCCTTACCACATGTCAGTATATGTCTACTTTGTATTTTTATACTCCCTGTCCAGTTCAGTCCCTCATTGGTTCTTGTTTATTGTGGTTATTGTTTCTTCTCTGCACAACAGTTAAACAGTTGACTTGAACCATTTCACTTTTAGCTTAGCATAATGAATTATAATAATGAATGGGATTTGACCAAAATTTCAATCAAAATTTTCAAAAAAGAGTTTTGACAATTTTACTATCTAAAGCTCTTTCCAGAGTTTACACTTAGATATTGCTTGACGCTCATAGCAGGTTTGGCATGCTGTCCCGAAGAAGAACACTAAGCTCTGAGATAATTGAGCCCAGGGCTCCCGTCTGGTCAATAATCATATATGGGGGTCCGAGATCAGGTAGGTCTCGAGAGCTCCCCCTGGTAAAAGGAGGAAAAGGAGGAGATGGGGAGTTCAGTCATACGAAAATGTATGATTTTAAAAAAGGAGGTGCCAAACACCACCCCTAAACCCAACCGTCATTTGGGGATGAGCATTCATTCATTCATTTTCTTTTCAGCTTAGTCCCTTTGGGGATGAGGAAATCATACTAAATTATACAAATGAGATCGCACAAATTCATACGTATAAGCCATTAAATCGGGGCTGCATGGTGGCACAGTGGGTAGCACAATCGCCTCACAGCAAGAAGGTCGCTGGTTCGAGCCTCGACTGGGTCAGTTGGTATTTCTGTGTGGAGTTTGCATGTTCTCCCCTGTTGGCGTGGGTTTCCTCCGGGTGTTCCGGTTTCCCCCACAAGTCCAAAAACATGCGCTATAGGTGAATTGGGTAATCTAAATTGTCCGTAGTGTATGTGTGTGAATGAGTGTGTATGGATGTTTCCCAGTGATGGGTTGCAGCTGGAAGGGCATCCGCTGCGTAAAACATATGCTGGATAAGTTGGCGGTTCATTCCGCTGTGGCAACCCCAGATTAATAAAGGGGCTAAGCCGAAAAGAAAATGAATGAATGAATGAATAAATGAATGAATAGCCACTAAATCAAAAAGTTACGAATTGCCATGAGATAGTGTTGGGATATCAGTGTTAATGAACAAACTACACTACCTGACAAAAGTCTTGTCGCCTATCCTAAGTTTTAGGAACAACAAATAATAACTTGACTTCTAGTTGATCATTTACTATCAGAAGTGGCTTATATGAAAGGCAAAGGCCTCTAGATTACGCTTATTTTACCAAAATAAAATATGATCATGCCTTGATTTTTAATGATTTAATTAGGACAGTAAGGTCTGACTTTGCTTAGATAAAAGTATGTAGAATATAAAGTCATGGTGTAGTGGAAAAAGAATGAATATTGTGTTAATTAATAAGCTTGGAGGACTGCACTCATACATCTCTGCAATGACTCAAATAACTTATTAATAAAGTCATCTGAAATGCCAAAGAAAGCGTTCTTGCAGGACTCCCAGAGTTCATCAAGATTCTTTGGATGCTTAATAATGTTCATGTCTGGTGATTGGGCTGGCCAATCCTGGAGCTCAACAGACCAACAGATGATTCATCAGAAAAATCTACTTCCTGACACTTTTCCAAATGATCAACTAGAAGTCAAGTTATTATTTGTTGCTCTTACAACTGGGATCGACAACAAGACTTTATGTCAGGTAGTGTACTGTTAAGCTGTATGACCATCCTGAAACTGCTTCAAAAATTCAACAATGTTGTGGCATAAACTTACAAAACATGTTCCTCTGTGTGTTTCTCCTCCAGCACAGATCATTGTCTGAGTGATTGTTATGTCCAAAAATGGGAGCTCTTGATACTTGCAGTCACACTCCTTATTGCCCACCACTTGAACCATCACTTCCTGCAGAATTTCAGAATAGGGCTCTGCACCAGAGAATTATATGAAGAGTATGTGTGACTATAAATCTCGATAGTAAAAAGTTTTACATACTCTTAAAGGGGACCTATTGTGTCTCTGATGTCCCAAGAGTGTGTGTGTGAAGTTTCAGCTCAAAATACCCCACAAATAATGTTTTATAACTCCTTGAAACTGACCCTTTGATCCTAATTGTGCCATTTTAGTGACTATCGTTTTAAGTTAGGACTGTCGCTTTAAGGGGACCTTTGGTAAGGTCCCCATTAAATTTAATTCAAATTCTCCAAACAATAAAATCTAACAATCCTACTGTTCATCTGTTTAACTTGTGGTATGTTTTGTGTGACTTATGCCACAGTAAACATTACATTGGCTCATGGGATAGCCTTCAATGCCCTCATGCATCAGTGTGGCAATTAATGTTGTGACACATTTTACTGTATGTACAAGAGGCATTTTTCCTATCATCCAGGAAGAATTTACTTTGATGTGTTTTAAAGAAGTCTAACAGATGTCTAATCATAGACTGCTTGGCTGCAACAAGGCTAAATTTGGAGTGTCAGTGAAAATATAATATAACGTCAAACAATATCCCAAAAAGGGCACCGCGGTGGCGCAGTGGGTAGCGTTGTCGCCTCACAGCAAGAAGATCGCTGGTTCGAGCCTCGGCTGGGTCAGTTGGTATTTCTGTGTGGAGTTTGCATGTTCTCCCCATGTTGGCGTGGGTTTCCTCCAGGTGCTCCGGTTTCCCCCACAGTACAAACACATGCGCTATAGGTGAATTGGGTAAGCTAAATTGTCCGTAGTGTATGTGTGTGAATGAGAGTGTATGCGTGTTTCCCAGTGATGGGTTGCAGCTGGATGGGCATCCGCTGCGTAAAACATATGCTGGATAAGTTGGCGGTTCATTCCGCTGTGGCGACCGCTGATTAATGAAGGGACTAAGCCGAAAAGAAAATGAATGAATGAATATCCCAAAAATAGACTAGTCATAAAATAGACAGGAATGAAGGATTACACATGTAAAGTCAGTCTAATCTATCTATGTGATAGTCTAGGTTTTAAATTTAATTAGACGTCTATTTCATTTTCACTGACTGTCCAAATTTTATCTTTCTTTTAGCCTTGCTATCTATTTTTAGATGTTTATTAGACTTCTGTTAAACACAAAATTGCTTGGTGGGCAATGAAATAAAAAAGTACATACACTCACCGGCCACTTTTTTTCGGTCCAACTGCTCGTTAACACAAATTTCTAATCAGCCAATCACATGGCGGCAACTCAATGCATTTAGGCATGTAGACATGGTCAAGACGATCTGCTGCAGTTCAAACCGAGCATCAGAATGAGGAAGAAAGGTGATTTAAGTGACTTTGAACGTGGCATGGTTGTTGGTGCCAGACGTGCTGGTCTGAGTATTTCAGAAACTGCTGATCTACTGGGATTTTCACGCACAACCATCTGTAGGGTTTACAGAGAATGATAGGAAAAATAAAAAATATCCAGTGTGGTGGTGTAATGGTGTGGGGGATATTTTCTTGGCACACTTTGGGCCCATTAGTACCAATTGAGCATCGTGTCAACGCCACAGCCAACCTGAGTATTGCTGACCATGTCCATCCCTTTATGACCACAGTGTACCCATCTTCTGATGGCTACTTCCAGCAGGATAACCATGTCATAATGCGCAAATCATCTCAGACTGGTTACTTGAACATGACAATGAGTTCACTGTATTCAAATGGCCTCCACAGTCACCAGATCTCAATCCAATAGAGCACCTTTGGGATGTGGTGGAACGGGAGATTCGCATCATGGATGTGCAGCCGACAAATCTGCAGCAACTGCGTGATGCTATCATGTCAATAAGGACCAAAATCTCTGAGGAATATTTCCAGTATTAAATCTATGCCACGAAGGATTAAGGCAGTTCTGAAGGCAAAAGGGGGTCCAACCCGGTACTAGTAAGGTGTACTTAATAAAGTGGCCGGTGAGTGTATGTGCACATAATGAAAAGAATTTAGCATAAAATGAACTTTACACTTTTGTTAACAACAGACTTTTTTGTCTTTTGCTTATGCAGTACAAAGTACAACAGTATTTGGTAAACTTTCATGTACAAACTCATTCAGTTCATTAACTTAGAGACTTTAGCCAACACCATTTTCTTTTGACGAAGGTAAGATACATCATATTCTTACCATTTGGGTGTAAGGTCACATTATATTAATCCTAATCCGTATTACATGTACACTGTCGAAACAGTGAAACTGATGATCATTACCTTCATTATAGCCCCATCCAGTGGCCCAGCAGATGGTGCCGTTGTGAAAGATGCTGTCATTAGCAGCCAGGCAGATGGGGCTTATGTAGTCAGTAAAGTTCACTGGTTCAGCAAGTCTCAGCAAGGCGATGTCATTGGTGAACTCTTGGAGGTCATAGTCTGGGTGTGTAATGATGGACTGGACTCTCCGACTCACCTCATTTAGGTTAGAGTCTGAATTATTCTGACTGTGTCTACCCAGATAGACAGACAAGTCACTGGCTGGACTGGATGAGGAAGTAAAAACGTTCTGCGTTAGCTCTAAGAACTGCATCCTCACATTAAATCACAAATGATTGGATTTATACATCTATTTTGTGTTCTTACTTGTAGTAAACGCAGTGAGCTGCAGTGAGCACCCACTCGTGGCTGATGAGGGATCCTCCACAGATATGATGCCCAAATACATGCAGACTGACCTGCCAAGGCCAGACACCAGCAGACGCATCCTCACCGCCAACAATACGAGTGTTTAGTGGAGAAACTCCGCAAGTTTGTGCTGAGGAACATAGCAAGAGATGTAAGTAATTCATGAAATCTGACCATTTTTTATTATTATTTTAAACACATTATTACCTTTAACAGCTTTTCTCGTGTCAGCTACAAAGTAAAGAGGGAGATACAGTAGGTCGTCAAACAGCAGCATTTTGAATGTTCTTTAGACAAATCACAAGACCTGATACAGATTAATTATACAGAAAAAAAAACACACTAAAATATTATTTTTTTATGTAGATATTTTGTCTTGTTTCTAGTCCAAATATAGTCCCTTTATTATATAGTCCCTTTATTAATCTGGGGTCACCACAGCGGAATGAACCGCCAACTTATCCAGCATATTTTTTACGCATTTTTTATGCCCTTCCAGCTGCAACCTATCACTGGGAAACATCCATACACACTCATTCACACACACACACACACTACGGACAATTTAGCTTACCCAATTCACCTATAGCGCATGTCTTTGGACTGTGGGGGAAGCCGGAGCACCCAGGGGAAACCCACGCCAACATGGGGAGAACATGCAAACTCCAAAAATTCTTAAATCAAGAAGCATTTTCTAGACAAGCAACACTGATTGTCTAGTTTGAAGAAATAATATGTCAAAATTAAGTGCGTTCTTCCCTCAAACAAGCATTATATTATAAATTATTATAAATAATCTGCCAATGGGGTAAGTAAAATAATCTTACGTCAAAAGGAAAAACAAGATTAATTTGCTTACTCCATTGGCAGATTATTTATAATAATTTATACATAAATAACAAATAATTTGTAATCTTTGAAAATATCGACAAAATCTGAGAATCACTTACTGATGAGAAATATGATCATCAGATACTTCAGACTTTCCATTGTCATGAAAGCCATTCCAGTTGCCTTTGAATACAGCTTAGAAGACATTATATACCGAATTGTACAAGCGTGAATACATTTACAGAATGCATAACAATAAAGCTATGAAAAAATATATGTGGCATTTTTGCAAATATGCTATATATACACAGTACATCACAGATTTAATGACAAGCTTGAATCTGCATTACGAAGATTTCCATATTAGTGAACATCCACATCAGAATGCAAACATCCGGCTATACCAAAGGCACCTGCGCTCTGTACACTGAAGAAATATTGCACATAATTGAAAGTTCCTGGATGTAAAAAGGCTGAAAAAACACTAACATGCTGGTGAAATATGAGACTGATGAGGCTATTGTAAAAGCTTCATTTGCTAACATGAATTAAGAGTGAACAGTTCTTCATTTATTCATGTACATGTTTATCGTACTGACTAATACATTTTTTAAATAAATTGTTAAAGCACTGTTGAATAACATACCAAGTGTTTTATTTGGCCATAAATATGAATGTATATATACAATTTGTGAATTTTAATTTAAAAATATTGTTTATTGCTGCAATGTGAATCTGAACACCAGTCTTCAGTCTAATATGATCTTTCATAAATCAACCTAATATGCTGATTTGCAGCTCAAAAACACATGAAAATAACAGAGTAAAAAAGAAAATATTATTTACCCATGCTCAGAATTATTCCTTTACCTTTGACCCATCTAAGCGTACAGACACGTTAAGAGTGAGAACTATGGAGCCAGATCAGATCATTTATTTTTGCAAATGTTTTATTTTTGAGACTGACCGGGCTCCATAGAGAACACACACACACAAACACCCTGTGAGCACACACCAGGGGTCCGTTCTTCGTACATGGATTACTCAATTAGCTGGATTTGGTTATTGACGATTTGACACGATCCAGGATTGTTTCGTTCTTCAAAACTCATCCGAGAGTTGTTGTCATAGCAAAAGGTCTGGTAGCTCAAACCTGCTCAGGAGCAGCAGCTTATTTCATAGAAACAGGATTAGATTCAGTCTTTTTTTAAGCAAAGGTAATACTGAAAGTATGTACCGAATTCTGATATTTTCTTACAGTAGTAGCTGTATATACTTGGGAAAATAGTAAATAGTTAAAAACAAAAAATATATATATATATACATATAACGTATGCAATCTGCACTCCGAAATAAAAGTACAAAGACTGTCACGGGGTAGTTCTCCTTAAGGAGTTCAAAGAACATTTATTAATACAGACTTTTTAGACACAAACGGGTATACTATTTTAAGGTACCAGCTTTAGTACAATTTGTGTATGATAATAGACATGCACAATATTCGACTGTTTTTTTAAAGGAATAATAATTTATGCAGTCATGCACATGTTTTGACAGCTAATACGACGGTGATTTCATGCTTTGCAAAAGTTGCAGACACCTTTACCGATATCAAAATGCTTTTTTGATGCAAAATTTATTTAAACAGCCAGTTATTCCTTACACCGATTAAGAAACTTGAATAGGCCTCGAGGCTACTGTAATAAAGAAAATCCACTCTAAATGTAAAACTAAATAAATTGCTAAATACTCTTGACGCATGAAAGTGTAAAGCCTGCAGCCCACAGCAGAGGTCGAAAGTTATTGCGTATCATATTTAACAAACCGTTTACTATGAACTTTATGTAATTTTGCTCACATGAATAATTGAATATTAATCAGATGATGTCATTACGCTGCTGTGCTGTCAGCCAATTGTTGCATTGCTGATCATGATTTCGAGGATCGATAGATCTGTCCTTCACAACACACGCAGCGATCTCAGTTCATCAGCGATCAGTTCATCCAGACATTTTAATCTGATTCGTGAACTTGTTTGAAGAACCAAATTAGCCAGAGATCAGTTATCAAGATTAAAAGATCCTGGATCTGCCAAATCATCTTAGATCATTTAAGCCAGGTACGAAGAACGGACCCCTGGAACAGTACAAGGGCACCTCAGATGGGACAGACAAACCTTTGGATTGCAAGTCTAACTCCCTAACCATCAGGCCACATCTGCACCCCTAAATTTGCTTAAGTTTGTGGTTCTTTATTTAGAAAATTTCAAATTTATTAGGGTCAGAACAACTCGTTACTGGTTTTCAAGAAATCAGCCATCAACTACACAAACTGCAATCACTCTCTTAACAAGTAAATGATTTCTTAACATGCTTAAACACTAACTTAAAAACTGTAACTGGTTGACTACCAGTCATTTCTTTTTCCAACTCATTAAAATTTAATAGATAATGATTACACGCTATGGTCAGTTAAGGAAACACCTCTCCCCATTTACACTAAGAAGCAGAAATATTTACTGTATCATCTATATTGTTTAAATGTATTATTAATATTTTTGTTACTTGGTATTTGAAACATAAGCAAAGATACATTGGAGAAACGTCTATGTGATGTGTGCATTTACATCTGGAAGATGCATTATTCATCTGCAATATAACTCTATGCGTCGAATGTCTCTTGTCAGATGTTAATAGACGTCTAGCATATGCGTTTAAGATGTTTACAATTTTGAATGTTTGCTAAACGGGACTTAAAAGACTTTGGTAGAAAATTGGACAGAGCAGATGTCTTCCAAAGCCCATAGACATTTAAATTACATCTGGTAGACATTAGTGTGCGATCTAGGACACACATACAAAGTAGATATACATACAAAACAGCTGATGGCAACCATTGATTTGCATAGTAGCAGGAAAAATGACTATAAATGAATGATATTACCAGAACATTCAAAAAATCATCCGATAATGTCTTGAAATGCAAATGACTGCATCAGTCAGATGTGGAAAATGATGTGGATATGCCTGCGGATAAGACGAAGTGTTGATTTTGAGCCATACTTACCAAAAACGTACTTGTCTGTCAGGAGCGAAAGCAAAATGTTCAGGTCAGCAGTCTGGTCATTTTTGGAGTGATTTATTTCCTGGATGGCAGAATGACTCTTATGTATCATGCCCATAAGTAAGTTATTTAGTAACAGTAGCTAGTCTAACAGGCTCTCCAGGTCCAAATGCCCAGCCAGTGAGAGAATCAATATATGGGCACCGAAAGTGTTAGGCTAGTAAAGTAAAAGTAAGATACACCAATAACATACAATCACCAGTCTTATTTGATTTAATGGGCAGAATCAATAACTAAAAGGAGATGCACAGATTCTGTGACAGGCAGTCACCAATCATACAGTACACAGCTTAATTGAGTATCTGCTCCAGGGTTGCCAGGTTTTTGCAACAAATCTATCCCAATAATACCCCAACCACCAAATAAACTAGCCCAATAATACCAAGACTCAAAATATGCCACTCCCATTTGTAAAATACATATTATACATCACTGTATGCATTATACACTCTTTCAGTCACTGTATACATTAACTACTAAGTTCATAGCATTTTCTTAACATGAATCAACACAATGCTAGCATATATTTGCCTACTACTAGCATGTTTTGCACATTTAACATGCTGCTTTAATGGATCAGTATGCTGTTAGCTTTCTAGCATGTTTTAGAACATGTAGCATGTTTGAGTGTCATGCTAGCATTTTAACACATTGCTAAAATGTTTAGTTATTTCTAGCATGTTTTTAAATGTGGCATGTTGCTAACATGACAGTACATAATATTTTACTAGTTATTTTGCAAGACACTATTATTCAGCTTAAAGTGTAATTCAAAGACTTAATTAGGTAGCATGTTGCTAACATGAATTAGTATGCTAACATGAATTAGTATGTTGCTGCTATGTTTAGTATAATGCTACCATGATTAACGTCAAAATGAAGCGCTAGCATTAATTTACATGTTTTTCTCACACCTAGTATGCTTTTTCATGTTAGCATATTTATCATATTTTGTTATCAAATACTTTTTGAATTAATGTTCAAAAGTTTACTCATAATTCTTACGACATTGGTATATTTACATAATAAACAGGGATGCTAGAGCTAGAAAGAACCAAAAATATGACAGCATATAATTGTGTGATATAGGTGTTGCAGAAGATTTTCTTTGCTGTTCTACAACTGCTGAAGCATTACGCAGAAGAGGAAGACTAGGGCAGGAGTAACTGTAGTCAGGATCTGCTCCTGTGGAGCTAAACTGCACAAAACCTGGAGGATCGCTGCAGGTAAAGAAGGTGATCCATTCCTGATAGCGTGATACTCTGGTGTACACACCGGGAAATTCAGACTGAGCACAGCCAGAGCCAAAACTAACGATACCAGACTGGACCCATACAGAGCTCTGACTGCTCACTATCGGACCCCCCGAATCCCCCTGAAAACACACATCAGTCAAATACTGTAGAAACAACTGTGCACAATACACTTCACAAAACTGATGCCAAATTTAAATGCACACATATATACAGTATAATTACATTTTAATCCTTTTTAACAATGAGAAAATGTGTTTAAACAATAGTTTTTCTGCTAACAAATTTCTTTAATTTGCTATGATGACAGTACATAATATTTTACAAGTTATTTTGCAAGATACTAGTATTCATCTTAAAGTGTAATTCAAGGGCTTAATTAGGTTAGGCAAGTGTTACATCCCTTGGATGTATTTATTATTATTCTTTATTTAATGTGTGTTTACTGTCCATTGGCAGGGTGCGAATTACAGGGGGGTTTGGGGGGGATTGACCCCCCTAATTAAGGCTTGATCACGCCCTCAACCATGTATATTCATTCATTCATTCATTTTCTTTTCGGCTTAGTCCCTTTATTAATCTGGGGTCGCCACAGCGGGATGAACCGCCAACTTATCCAGCATATGTTTTACGCAGCGGATGCCCTTCCAGCTGCAACCCATCACTGGGAAACATTCATACACACTCATTCACACACATACACTTCGGACAATTTTAGCTTACCCAATTCACCTATACCGCATGTCTTTGGACTTGTGGAGGAAACCGGAGCACCCGGAGGAAACCCACGCGAACACGGGGAGAACATGCAAACTCCACACAGAAATGCCAACTGACCCAGCCGAGGCTCGAACCAGCGACCTTCTTGCTGTGAGGCGAACGTGCTACCCACTGCGCCACCGCGTCGCCCAACCGTGTATATACTGTATTTAATTTATGCTTTAAATCAATCTTTTGTAATGTCATGGATGATTTAATATCACATAAATGTTGTTCTTTGAACTTTACTGCAAAATAATATGTAGCACAACTGCTGTGGCTACAATAACTACAATGGCCAAGAGAGCTACATTTTTTTGGAAAACACTGAGCATGGTTTCTGTACCTGACATGAGTCTTTGCCTCCCTCCAGCAGACCAGCACAAATCATGTTGTCTGTTATTGATCCAACTCCATAGAGACAATTACACTGTCGGTTCCCAATTACAGGCACCTCCACTTCCTGAAGAACATTTGGGGATGGAGGAGGCACTGCAGGCAATACAGGAGAACTTGATTGTAGGAAACAACTGGCTAATTATGAGCTTTTCCCCCTAATTTCATCTTTTGGTTTTAAAATCTGTAGCGAGCAAGATAACTGGTGGGGATGTAACATAGGACTGTGAGTACTACTATGATACATTGGAATCTAACTATTAGAGTTGTTTTCATTCCAATACTAGTATCGGAAATGCTACCGATATCCTAATTGGTGATTATGTGAAACAATAAATCAATCCAAAACCATTTTTTTTAAAACAAGATATATACAGTTGAAGTCAAAATTATTCACCCTCATGTGAATTTCTTTTTCAAATATTTTCCCAAATGATGTTTAACAGAGCAAGCAATTTTTCACAGTATTTCCTATAATATTTTTTCTTCTGGAGAAAGTCTTATTTGTTTTATTTCGGCTAGAATAAAAGCAGTTTTAATTTTTTTTTAACCATTTTAAGGTCAATATTATTAGTTCCTTTAAGCAATTTTTTTTCTTCGATTGTCTACAGAACAAACCATCGTTATGCAATGACTTGCCTAATTACCATAACTTGCCTAATTAACCTAATTAAGCCTTTAAATGTCACATTAAGCTGAATACTAGTGTCTTGAATGTGAAATATTATGTAGTCATCATGGCAAAGATAAAGGAAATCAGTTATTAGAAACGAGTTATTACAACTATTATGTTTAGAAATGTGTTGAAAAAAATCTTCTCTCCATTAAACAGAAATTGGGGACAAAATATACATGGGGGCTAATAATTCAAGAGGGCAAATAATTCTGACTTTCAACTGTAGTTATGCCCACTAGCTTTGCTTACAATACTGCAAACCCGAAATCATTTCTTCGCTGCTCAGAATGCAAACACAGAAAGTTTTTCACAGTGTTGCCACTTGAACTGAAAGATGGGGGTTTCATTACACTTTAAACAGGAATGAATTCTCACCTCCATCACTGATGTTTCCCCTTGCGGTGATCCAGCTCTCTGTGGCACTGTTGAACACACTGCCTTTAGCCGCTAAACACACAGGCCTGATGGAGTCCGTGAAGGTAATTGGAAAGCTCAGTTTGACCAGAGCAATGTCATTATCATTCGTAACAGGGTTATAATAGGGATGTTTGATGACTGTCTTCACACTTCTGACTTGACTGAGATCAAACATATCCTGGGTCTGTGGTCCCAAAATCACGGTCAAATAAAACATTTCACTGAGGAAGATAAAGAGAGAGAATATAATGAAAAAGAGTTTTAACTCTGTCAATTCTGAAACATAAATAAACAGATATTTTTAAAACAAAGATTCATTCAACCAAACTAAAGTAAAATATTAAATAAATTAAACGGCAAGCAGGATGGTGGATCCTATTTTATTTTTAAATTGAACTTTTTCTCCAGTTATATTAGAAAGTTGGCTTTTGGCTTTCTTTGTGTTCTTTCTTTTTTCATGTAGTTTTGGGGTGGCACAGTGGCTCAATGGTTAGCACTGTGGCCTCACAGCAAGAAGGTCGCTGGTTCGAGTCCCGGCTGGACCAGTTGGCATTTCTGTGTGGAGTTTGTATGTTCTCCCAGTGTTGGTGTGTGTTTCCTCCGGGTGCTACGGTTTCCCCCACAGTCCAAACACATGCACTATAGGTGAATTGGATGAAATAAAGTTGGCCGAAGTGTATGAGTGTGTGTGTGTGTGTGAATGAGTGTGTATGGGTGTTTCCCAGTACTGGGTTGTGGCTGGAAGGGCATCCGCTGTGTAAAACATATGCTGGATTAGTTAAATAATTCCGCTGTGGTGACCTCTGAAATAGAGACTAAGCCAAAGGAAAATGAATGAATGTTGTTTTGGCAAAAGCACCTTTTAAAAATCATTTCCCACTTTTTTTTGTAAGATGTTGTAAATAAAGATTTTTTTTTTATTGTGGTTGTTTGGGATATTGTTGTGAAGCAGTTGTGAGTCTGGAGGCTGGGTGTACCTCGACTTAAAGATGTCATAGAATGGAAAACTCCAAATAATTTGGCATAATTGAAAATAAGAGTTCATTACATGTAAAATATCGTAACATGAGCCTCAAAAATCATTGTTTGTTCCTTCTTACTGTATATAAATCTTGTCTGAGCAAAAATACACAGAAAAATACATGAACTAGAATCAATTCTTGCTGACTTCAAAACATTTTAAACATGGCTTATTATGTATGTGGGACTCAGTACTGTGGGACTAAATACTGGATAGATATATTACAAGTTTATTCAGTTCCAATTTAAAATATATATATACAGTCGTGGCCAAAGGTTTTGAGAATGACATAAATAATGGAAATTGGAAAAGTTGCTGCTTAAGTGTTTATAATAGTAATTTGCATATACTCCAGAATGTTATGAAGAGTGATCAGATGAATTGCATAGTTCTTCTTTGCCATGAAAATTAACTTAATCCTGAAAAAAACTTTCCACTGCATTTCATTGCTGTCATTAAAGGACCTGCTGAGATCATTTCAGTAATCGTCTTGTTAACTCAGGTGAGAATGTTGACGAGCACAAGGCTGGAGATCATTATGTCAGGCTGGGTTAGAATGGCAGACTTGACATGTTTTTAACATGGAGGAATGGAGGGTGATGCTTGAAATCATTGTTCTTCCATTGTTAACCATGGTGACCGGCAAAGAAACGCGTGCAGCCATCATTGCATTGCATAAAAATGGCTTCACAGGCAAGGATATTGTGGCTACTAAGATCTAAATCAATGATTTATAGGATCATCATGAACTTCAAGGAAAGAGGTTCAATTCTTGTTAAGAAGGCTTCTGGGCATCCAAGAAAGTCCAGCAAGCGCCAGGATCGTCTCCTAAAGAGGATTCAGCTGCGGAATCGGAGTGCCACCAGTGCAGAGCTTGCTCAGGAATGGCAGCAGGCAGGTGTGAGCGCATCTGCACGCACAGTGAGGCGAAGACTTTTGGAAGATGGCCTGGTGTCAAGAAGGGCAGCAAAGAAGCCACTTCTCTCCCAAAAAAACATCAGGGACAGATTGATCTTCTGCAAAAAGTATGGCGAATGGACTGCTGAGGACTGGGGCATACTCAAAGTCATATTCTCCGATGAAGCCCCTTTCTGATTGTTTGGGGCATCTGGAAAAAGGCTTGTCCGGAGAAGAAAAGGTGAGTGCTACCATCAGTCCTGTGTCATGCCAACAGTAAAGCATCCTGAGACCATTCATGTGTGGGGTTGCTTCTCATCCAAGGGAGTGGGATCACTCACAATTTTGCCCTAAAACACAGCCATGAATAAAGAATGGTACCAAAACACCCTCCAACAGCAACTTCTTCCAACAATCCAACAACAGTTTGGTGAAGAACAATGCATTTTCCAGCACGATGGAGCGCCGTGCCATAAGGCAAAAGTGATATCTAAGTGGCTCGGGGACCAAAACGTTGAAATTTTGGGTCCATGGCCTGGAAACTCCCCAGATCTTAATCCCATTGAGAACTTGTGGTCAATCCTCAAGAGGCGGGTGGACAAACAAAAACCCACTAATTCTGACAAACTCCAAGAAGTGACTATGAATGAATGGGTTGCTATCAGTCAGGATTTGGCCCAGAAGTTGATTGAGAGCATGCCCAGTCGAATTGCAGAGGTCTTGAAAAAGAAGGGCCAACACTGCAAATACTGACTCTTTGCATAAATTTCATGTAATTGTCGATAAAAGCCTTTGAAATGTATGAAGTGCTTGTAATTATATTTCAGTACATCACAGAAACAACTGAAACAAAGATCTAAAAGCAGTTTAGCAGCAAACTTTGGGAAAACTAATATTTGTGTCATCAACTTTTGGCCACGACTGTATATATATATTTTGTTGATTAATCTGCATGTGTGCATTTCAGAATACATCGTGCTGTTTAAATGTCAGCGACTGACATGAGTATTAGAGTTTATTAAAATTCATGACCCTTCCAAATAAGGTAAAATCTGAGCATTTCATCCTAAGGCCAATTTATAGGGATGTAAGAGCCAATGTCTAGGTTTCCAAAGAACTGAATAATTTTTGCACTTACCTAAGCCACAAACTCTACCTTCTACATATCAGAGAACAATTTAAACATAGTGTATTTTATAGCACCTTTAAGTACACACAATCACCACCCATACTGCTGTTATGTTTCTCAACAACTAGGACATTGGAACAAGAGAAATGATATACAGGCTATCAAAAATGATTAAGTAAATCATCATAATGTTCATAAAACTAAAACTTGAATAGCTAGACCATATGTTTTTCTTAGATTATTTGTGGATTGCAACCGTCATATCTAGTATTTTGAAAACGCAAAGCTGGCCATGCTGAAAAATGTGTTTCAATACATTTTATCAAATGTTGGAACCATCTGTCCAAGCAGACTTTATATTCAGTATGACTGCTGTACCATATTCCAGTATTAACAGTTTTAAGACAATACTCGGATTAAGAATCTATTATGTAAACAGATATTTTTGGATTATTTTATTTCTTCTACAATCGTACTTAATATAATCCAAACTTAAACAATTTAAATAAATAAAAAATGAATTAAAAATTAATTCCTTGTAAAATGGGAACATGAAAGGACTATTCTAAAAGCAACTTATATAAACACCTTAAACCATAATATTGTTTTATTCAGAATAACGTACATATTTAGATTGGTGTCCATGTAAACGTACCCGTTGTTAAATCAACTCCTTAAAGTAAGTATTTATTTGCATGTTGAATATTTACCCATTCGGGTGCCCATTAAAGCAGTGGGCAGCAGACAGCACCCACTGTTTGTTAATGAGAGAACCTCCACATGTTTGACCGTTGTACCAATGAAGACTAGCCTGCCATGGCCAGTGAAAAGCTGAAGAGTTCTGACCTCCTACTGTACCAATGCTGCTGTTAACTGGGATTATTCCACACACCGCAGCACTGGGATGATCATCTATGGCTGCAAACATAAAAGAGTTTACATTGTATTACCCTTCTCAACTCCACATAAAGTATTGCTCAATATGTTTAGCCCTCTTGTTGTCTTAGAATTGTTTATACACTCTTAGTCCTTCGGGTCAAAAATGACCTGCCTTCACTAAACCTCTAAAACAAAGCAGCCAGATTTAATTTCAATTCTCACATCTATTTTGCATGATGAAACAACCTCATCTGCATCACAATCTCTGTGAATGTCTAGGTTTTTCCTCATCAGTGTACAGTATTTCATCAATGTTTAATCGTATTCGTGATTGACAAAAGTAAAGGGTGTATTTTCTAATGCTAAAAGTACCTGCATAAGTTTAAAAGGTTTTTAGCCAGACCTTATTCATAAAAGTTAAAGCAGCAAATCTGTATAATGACATAGGTATGACACAGGTATTACAAAACGGAGGTAAAATATGAGGACATTGCTGACGTCCTCATTTCTCAAAAAGCTTATAAATCACACATAATGAGTTTAATCAGAGAGTAAAGCTGTACACTGTTTCCTGTGATGGTTGGGTTTAGGGGTAGGGTGGGGTTAGGGCAGTACTAAATACGGTTTGTGCTGTATAAAATCAATGGAAACCTATGTAATGTACCCACTTTTCACGAAAAACAAACGTGTGTGTGTGCGTGACACCGTTATTGTAAGTTTGTTGGTTGGTGAGGAGGGAGAACATGGACCTTGAGTATTTTACAAATTGGTGTCGGGAGGCTGTTCTAGGTCTGAACACAGAGAAAACAAAGGAGATGTGCATTGACCTGCGGCAGAAGCAGGAAGTAGTTTTAGGTACTATGGTTGATAACCGCCAGATTGAATTAGTCGAAAGTTAATAGTACCCAGGTACTATTATTGATAATAGATAAAATTTTAAGGAAAATACTGAAAGACTATGTAGGACAGGCCAACAAAGACTTTATTGTCTGCGAAAATTTGCAAAGTTTGATATTGATAGGACTCTGATAGTAGCATTTTATGAGGCCTATATAGAATCCATTTGAACCTTTTCATTGATTTGTTGGTTTGCTTCTTTAAAAGTAAAAGAAGAACCCACTGTCTAAGGTTTTAAATACCTGCAACAAAGTATTAGGGGTAAAATACCGGGGTTATTCATTTGTATCAAATCCAGGTCTTAAAGAAAGCCTATCAGATTACATCTGATATATCCCATCCTCTTTTTGATTAATTTCAAATCCTTCCCTCAGGATCTCGGTCAAATCGCCCCAAAAGGGGACAATAAAGTTTACAGTAACAGTGTGTGTGTGCCAGTATTTTTTGTGGTGTAAAGCTGTATAGCTGGCAAAATTGACCCAAAGGACAACCGTTTTACCCTAAATATGTAATAGCCTTCATTACAATATGAAAATGATTCATTTTTGTTTGTAATGTTGGGGTAATTTTAGAAAAAGTCAAAAAAAAAAAAAAAAAACAGCATTGTTTAAAATGGTGCCTGGGTCATTTTTGACCCAAAAGACAACAGGAGGGTTAATGTCTCTTTAAGTTTAGGGTATGCTTACACAAAAACAATATACAAAAACAAAAAGTTCTTCCCTTGCATTTCTGAAATATACAGCTACTGTCAAAACAATCTCCGTTCACATAGATGTCAAAACAACTATTAATCTATCAATTATATAGTAATAAACTATTCATTTTGAAAAGTTTGTTTTCTGTCCCCCAATTCACTGTTGTCATGTATTTCAATGCTTAAAAACCCATTTACCCTTTTACTAAATCATGTAAACTCCTAAACATTGATAAAAAAAATAATAATTCAAAGGTAATGAGGATTCGCCTACAACAATCATTCATTCATTCATTTTCTTTTCGGATTAGCCCCTTTATTTATCTGGGGTCGCCACAGCGGAATGAACCGCCAACTTATCCAGCATTTGTTTTACGCAGAGGATGCCCTTCCAGCTGCAACCCATCACTGGGAAACATCCATACACACTCATTCACACACATACACTATGGACAATTTAGCCTACCCAATTCACCTATAGCACATGTCTTTGGACTTGTGGGGGAAACTGGAGCACCCGGAGGAAACCCACGCGAACACGGGGAGAACATGCATAATGTTTTATGTTTGAGAAAACATTGAGGGGACATATTTTGGTTTGAATCTACATTCATCTATGGATAAATAAATCTATAAAAATCAAACTTATGTACCTTGGGAATTAGTATTCTTGCAAATTCCTGCAAAACAAAAAGGCAGATATTGTAAACACATCAACACATAAGACTTACAACTTTTGAGAACAAATGAAAATCTGAAGTTAATGAAATGTTTACCATTGACTTCTGATGAATTGTCAACAGGAAATACCCATCTGCCCTTGACATTGACATTGCTTGTGTATGGCAGTTTTGTAACGTCAGAAACAGGAATTGAATAGAAAACAGCAGAGCCGTTTGTGTCATAGCCGGACTGTTAATGAAGAAAACACACACAAAAAGACTGATAAAGACCAAAAACTTGGGTGACAAATTATACTGATACACTTTAAAGAGTGCTTTACCTCTGCAGATTGGGTCTGAGTGACATAATCATAATGCATGAGTGTAAATGAACGCTTTTTGTCAGACACTAAAACCACTTGGAAGGTTGCCTTCTGGAAGAAACCACAAGTTCTTCATTAGTACAAGCATCATTCTGTCAGAATAGGTGAAAATCACTTGTTAAGTTCTTTAAAGTCTTATTTAAAAGTTTAAATATATTTTTGATATGTTAAAGTATGGGGTGGCTCAGTGGTTAGCACTGTTGCCTCACAGCAAGAAGGTCGCTGGTTCGAGTCCTGGCTGGGTCAGTTGGCATTTCTGTGTGGAGTTTGCATGTTCTCCCCGTGTTGGCGTGGGTTTCCTCCGGGTGCTCCAGTTTCCCCCACAGTCCAAACACATACGCTATAGGGGAATTGAATAAACTAAATCGTCCCCTGTGGTGACCTCTGAGAATAGAGACTAAGCCGAAGGAAAATGAATGTTAAAGCATGTCAGTGTTCTAATTCATTCATAATTTTAAGACAGTATTCATAATGACCGATGCACAAAATGATCACTAAAAATTGGGTATTGTTTGGCTTGATATGTTGCTCCAAATCTAAAGGGACCGGTCCTTTAATTTTGTATTCTCCTAACAGTTCAGAACTTATGCTATTTCTGTTGCAAATTTATGCTAAATTATTTTGAGAGCATAGGAGCTAAAAGATTAACATAAAAAAATATATACATTTCTGTCATGTCGCATCTGGTGTAGACAAACAAATTGCTTGTGGCCTTGAATCAGAGCTTGAAACTAATTTCCCTCATGGGACAACAAAGAATACCTTAAAGTCGACGCAAAATCAAAATGAACTCTTCTTATTTATTTTTATATGTATATGACTTATTATAAACAATGTATAGTATCTGTGCGCTTTATTATTTTGTATTGTACAAATTAATTTGCATTCATAATCTTTAATCAAATACCATAACCTTCGCCCTTCCCTTGAAGACTTTTTCTTCACTTCTGGTCACATGGTCTGCCTTTATGGTGGGGCTATTAGTCATTAGGGTGGGGCTATTAGTCATTTGGGGCGGGGCTTACAGTCCATGTCTCGTTTCTGCCCTGCCTTCATGGGAGTCAATGGTTTGAACGAACATTATTCTGTAAAATTTAGCTCCTCATTCCTGTCACCATCAGGCATCTGATCAATCATTCTGCACCAGAGGATGCCGATGGTGATACCAGTGGACAGTAATCCTCCACAACTATGCAAACTCGCATTCAAATCTTCCTCTATTTTGTTAGCAATCTTCCAATAATCCAATCAGTTCCCATTTTTCATTTCAGAAACTATTTCAATTGGATAGGGGAAAAGAGGAAATTCTTAACTTCCGTTTTATGCCGACTTTAACCTTAACATTAACAGGGACATCTTCAGTAACCCTTGTTCAGAATTTCAGAAACATAAACAATCTGATAGATTAATTTTTACTCATACTATGCCTTGATAATAAAACTAGAATAAAATCTGTTTGGACATTTTGCCCAAGAGTGTTGTTGCACTGATAGCATCATCAGGTTCATTGCTTCTATTGTTCTTGGATTGTTCTAATAACTGTTAATCGGCTGTCAGTGGACATGTCAATCCAAGCCTAGGATTATAGGAATCATAAGATTTTCAAAATTTGTCTCTAATGATCAAAATCATGGCCAAAATCGCACAGTGTGATCAGGGCTTTAACCTCATGTACACTTTGGCAAGCTCTTTGTGAAATCTGTTTGTGTACTTTTCCTTTGAATTTACTTGAATTTACTAAAGTTATGCTGTCATGGTTTTAAGATGAAGTAATTACATTTTTGTGAAAATCAAAATAACATTCTATGAAGAGATTGAAAATCAATTTGTCTTGAGCCAAGGAATCAGAGAGAAAAGATATGGTTAAAGTTCAGACTGTCCTCTATTGATCTGCCAAATTTCACAACCTTTTACCATGTGATACTTTGAGCTGCCATGGACACAAAAAGGACAAAAAAGATGAAGAAGAACAACACTAATAGATACAATAGTGCATACTAGCTGAAAGAAAAACTTACTGACTCTCTGTATCCATAATACGGTACTTTATCCCACGTAGCAATGAAAACCCACGAGGCAGAGAAGTTCAAGCTGGGAAAATATCTGTTAATGTCTTTTGACGCCTGATTCAAAATATCACCATCTGTTACTTGTCTATAAGAAACAGTTCCTTCCCAACTATTATCAATATCTGTCCACAGAGGGGCGATGATATCTCTAGTCGAGTATGCAGGAAAATAATCAGGATACCACTGGTGTAGTGGTTCATCAAAGGTCAGGTCTCCATTATTATTCACCTGTAGGATCAAAATATGTCACCTCAATTTTTTAATTATCACCACAATTCAACATCATTCATGGAAAATATAATAATGAATGTCATTAATGAATGCTTCTTACAAACATTGTGTCATATGCATTTCCAAAGTACACAAATGGCTGCAGCAAGGGGATCCGTGAAGAACTTCCATCATCCGACTGTGGGTTTATCTCATCCTCTGCACCCCCATATGGATAAAATATTCCTAATACATCAAGTATTATTATGAGTTTAAAGATGTGAGGATAGGAAGAATAAAGATTCATGCATGTTTTTCACTCATGCCATATTTGTGATATTCTCTAAACATCAAATTGTGTTCTTACCCTCTTCAGAGCTACCATCGACACGGAAAACCCAGCGTCCCGGCACATTGACATTGCTGGATTTGGAGAGCTTATTTTGATCAGGTACAGGGATTGAAAAGTAATTTGTTGAGTTTATTGTGTCATAACCAGCCTGAGTAAAAATAAAAACATGAATTAATACAAATTAAACCAAATAAATGCAGATACAACAATATAAATACAGTAAGATCTTATTAATATTGTCTCTAAGGGGCTGTTTACAACTGGTCACTTCATGCGTTTTTTTGTGATCAGATAACTATCTAATAGAGAAAAGTGTGTAAATACCCTCCAAAATGCATTCGAGACAGATATAAATTGCTCAAACCACTTCAGGAGGGGGTCTGGGATGCACTTCAGACCAAATTGGACAGGTCTAAAAGTATTTGGTTGTTGAATATATGTGAGATCGAGTTATATAAGCTATTTATTATAGTCAGTTAAAACAGAGGAAAGGGGCGACACGGTGGCACAATGGTTAACACCGTCGCCTCACAGCAAGAAGGTTGCTGGTACGAGTCCCAGCTGGGTCAGTTGGCATTTCTGTGTGGAGTTTGCATGTCTCCCCTTGTTGGCGTGGGTTTTTTCTGGGTGCTCCAGTTTCCCCCCACAGTCCAAAGACATGCGCTATAGGTGAATTGGGTAATCAAAATTGGCCATAGTGTGTGTGTGAATGGGTGTATGGGTGTTTCCCAGTACTGGGTTGTGGTTGGAATGGCATACATTGCATAAAACATATGCAGGAATAATTGGTGGTTCATTCCGCTGTGGCTACCCCTGATAAATAAGGGACTAAGCCAAAGGAAAATGAACGAATGAATGAAGCCTATATTAACAGTACTTAATCTCAAAGCCTGCCTTGTGTGCTTGTGATGTTTCATTGGAACATGAATGAAGAAAGCATATATAAAATCCTGTAGCATATATAAATCATTAGTATGCTGAATATCCATTTAGTGGAGACACATTTAGCCTATGTGGCCAAATGTTAAATAGAATTGAATTTTAATAAATTAAATAGCTATTCAATCAGAAAAAAATGCATGAAGTGAGCAGCTATGAACAGGCCCAAAGTGTTGTTATTTCCAACCTGAAATCTTTGATCAGTTGAGGAGATGTTGCCGTAGTTCATTATGATAAAGGAGAAAGTTCTGCACATGACTAAAACAACTTGAAAAGAGGAATCCTGCAAAAAGTCAAGAAACACATTAGGTTTGTTGAGAAGGAACAACTATAATTTGTCTACTCACTCGACAAAACTATGCTAAACTGTGATGAATTAATAGCTTAATGGCGTAACCATTCAGTCCTCTTACCGATGAAGAGCTGTTGAAGTAGGGCACCATGTTCCAAGTAACAATGAGTACTGTATGTACCGAGAATCCAAACAGTGGGAAATACTGTTTGATTTCAGATGTCGCCCGGTCCAGAATACGGCCTTGAGTTACTTTGCGGTAAGAGATGCTTGTGACGACACTACTGTCAAACTCTGTCCACAGTGGAACTATGATGTCTCTAGTAGAGTTGGCTGGGAAAGCCTTTGGGGATCCTTCATTAAATGATTCATTAAATGTCAAATATCCATTACAGTTGACCTACAGTAAAGATTTCAACATTTAAATGAGGCTTGAAATACATTCATGTACTTCAAATGTAATGAATTTAATGGAATATCTCACATATATGTTGTAATATTTGCGTCCGAAGTACAAGAAAGGAGATCGCAAGTACAGAAGATGTGAGTCTGCATTACTTTGACAGTAATGCTTAGAGTGCTGATAGTTAGTCGGATAAAACAGACCTAGAAAAAAAAAAAACAGCAGGCCTCAGTACAGTACATGCAAAGACTAAACATTAGTTAGGTTCAGGAGAAATTGTAAAAAATGTAGGAATATATATATATATTTTACCATATTCTGTTGTCAAAGTATCAACACGAAAAGCCCAACGGCCTATAAAATTGACATTTGTGGAGTAGGACAGGTCAGCGATGTTAGACACAGGAATTTTATAATAAATGATTGAATCAGTAGTATCAAATCCAGCCTAAATGATGATTACAAACATGTAGTTAAGAGAAGCTAAAAATCTCACCTGACAAAAAAAAAAACTCTACAAATACAAATACAATCAATTTTAAAAACTGTAAATTTAAAAGGCTTTCTCACCAGTGCAATATGTTCAATTTGGGGAATATTGGCATAATTAGATATAATAAATGATAAACCAGAACCGGTGATCAGCAATACTTGAAAAGTGGAACTCTGAAGAAAAACACAACACCAAATGATCACAAGAATCACAAGACAACTGGAAACATAAACCGAAACAAATCGTACCTGTGTGTCAGAAGTGTTCGAAAATCTCACATTATCCCAAGTACAAGAATAAACAACGTCAGCAGTGAAATCAGGAAAATATTGATTAATATACTTTGTCACTCGCTGTAGCGTTCGGTCACCGGTGAACTGTTTTATGTAAATGTCGCTTTCGTCAATTTCTGTCCATAGTGGCGCTACAGTGTCAGTAAATCCATAAGCAGGAATAGTTTGAGCTGACCCTTCTTGTTGAAAATTGAAGGTAAGAAATCCATTTTTGTGGACCTAAACGGGATTTGAGGTAACAAAAAAAATATATGTTGGCAAACACCTTCACTTGCTAGAAGACGTGGCTATAAAATGTATTGCATTAAAGTGTTAGTTCAGATAAAAATGGAATTCTGTAGTTCATTATTCACCCTCGTGTCATTCCAATCCAATGAGACTTTTGTTCATCTTTAAAACACAAATGAAAATATTTTAGATGAAATATGAGAGCTCCCTCATCCTCCATAGACAGTAATGATCCCGAGACATTCAAAGTCCAGAAAGGACTTAAGAACATTGTCAAAACAGTCTACATGACTTCAGTTGTTCAACTGTAATCTCATGAAGCTCCAAAAACACTTTTGTGAGGCAATTAAAACAAAAAATACAACTTTGTTTTGTCGCCGGCAGCTAGCTCTCTGCAACTCGCACATGGTTGCCCACTGAAGCTAAGCAGGGCTGCGCCCGGTCAGTACCAGGATGGGAGACCACATGGGAAAGCTAAATTGCTGCCTGAAATGGTGTTAGTGAGGCCAGCAGGGGGTGCTCAACCTGTGGTCTGTGTGGGTCCTAATGCCCCAGTATATCGATGGGGACTCTATACTGCTCAGTGAGTGCCATCTTTCGGATGAGACGTTAAACCGAGGTCCTGACTTCTCTGTAGTCATTAAAAAATCCAGGATGTCCTTCGAAAAAGAGTTGGGGTTTAACTCCGGCATCCTGCCCAAATTTTAAAATGGTCTAATATGGCCTCCTAACCATACCCATATCATTATTGGCTTCATCACTCTGTCTCCTCTCCACCAATCAGCTGGTCTGGCACAATATGGCTGCTGTTGTGTCATCCATGTGGATGCTGCACACTGGATGAGTGTCCAGAAAAGCGCTATATAAATGTAAGGAATTATTCATTCATTCATTTTCTTTTTGGCTTATTCCCTTTATTAATCAGGGGTCGCCACAGCGGAATGAACCGCCAACTTATCCAGCATATGTTTTACGCAGAGGATGCCCTTCCAGCCGCAACCCATCACTGGGAAACATCCATACACTCTCATTCACACAAATACACTATGGACAATTTAGCATACCCAATTCACCTATAGCGGATGTCTTTGGACTTGTGAGGGAAACTGGAGCACCTGGAGGAAACCCACGCCAACACGGGGAGAACATGCAAACTCCACACAGAAATGCCAACTGACCCAGCCGAGGCTTGAACCAGCGACCTTCTTGCTGTGAGGCGACAGCGCTACCCATTGCGCCGCCGTAAGAAATTATTATTATTATTATTATTGTTTGCATATATCTTCTCTCCTGCATCAGGTCCTTGTTTACTGCTGTACGTGCAATACAATGTACTTCAATTAGAGTCAGCATCGAAACACACAAGCGTTGTATTGACGGTAGGTTTTCTTTTGGTGCACAAAAGTGTTATTGGAGCTTTGTATGATCACAGTTGAACCACTGAATATTTTGGCAATGCTTTGGTTCATTTTCTAGACTCTGAATGTCTCTGGGCCCTTGCTGTCTATGGAGGATGAGGGAGCTCTTGTATTTCATCTAAAATATCTTCATTTGTGTTTTGAAGATGAATGAAAGTCTCATTGGATTGGAATGACATGAGGGTGAATAATTAACTACAGAATTTTATTTTGGATGAACTAACTCTTTAATGAGTGTTCTCACTTTAACATATCTGTGTCTTAGCCCAAAGTAAGGAAACGGTGTCGACAAATAGATCCAATATCCATAATACACATCAACTTTGTACCCACTCTGAAATGGACAGAAGAGTCCTGAAAGCATACAACAACAATCCACCACATATTAAATGACCAATTATATGTTTAAAAGACAAACGACTAAAAAGATATGCAATAAATATCTATTATAGTATTAAAGATTAAGCTACTTTACCATTGTTTTCTGATGTGTTGTCAATTCGAAATGCCCATCGACCCAAGACGTTGACATTGCTCGTGTATGACAGCGATGAAGGGTCATAGACAGGAATTAAAAAGAAATCAGTGGAATCAATTGTGTCATAGCCGGACTGCCAATCAAAATAACAAGAAAATTAACATTTTACTTCAGATTAAACAGTTATTCTACATAGTAATAACAAAAATATATATTTTAATAAGCATATTTACCTGTACAGGATATGGGGTTTGAGAGATACTGCCATAATGCATGAGTATAAACGACATGTTTTTTCCAGACACCAAAACTATTTGAAAAGTTGACACCTGTAAGATAATAAAATTTACACATAAAAAACATTGTAGTGTCACATTGTAGTTCAGTCTAACCAAAAAAGTCTCACTTACTCTCCGTCTGTATCCATAGTACGGTACTTTATCCCATGTAGCAATGAAAACCAATGAGGCAGAGAAATTTAAATTGGGGTAATATTGGTTTACATCTCTTGAGGCTCGATTCAAGACATGACCGTCTGTTACTTGTCTGTAAGAGACGGCTCCTTTGCGTGTGATGTCAATGTCTGTCCATAGTGGAGCGATAATATCTCTAGTCGCATAGTATGCAGTAAAAAGATCGGGATAATACTGGTAAAATGGTTCTTTAAAAGTCAGGAACCCCTTGTTATTCACCTGTTGTGAAACCAAAACAACGAAAGCTCAGTCATATTGTATTCTACAGAATGTAGGCCCACAAAGTCACGAATGTGATAATGTGGCTTACGTATAGTTGATTATAAATAAGCCCAAAGTAATCAAATGGCTGTGCCAGGGGGATCAGTGGAGAACTTCCAAAATCCTCCGCAGGGTTCTTTGTATCCTCATCTCCATATGGGTAGAAAAGTCCTGTAATTGTAAAAATAACACCATGATATTAAATGAATTGTAATATCAAACTGTTTAGTGTTTTTTTTACATAAAGGCCAACTGCAAAAATCTATCTGTGGTCTATGTGTTTATTTTCTGCAATGTGTGGTATGTAATTGTTTTGATTAAATCAGATGTGGTACTTGATTTCAAATAAGTCGCTGCATGGTAACAGAGTGATAATATTACCCTCTTCAGGTCCACCATCAACACGGAAAGCCCAGCGTCCAGACATATTGATGTTGCTGGAGTTGGACAGCTTATTTACAATAGGAATGGGGACTGAAAAATAATTGGTTAAGTTCATTGTGCCGTAGCCAGCCTGAGAATACAAAAATCAAACATAAACAAAAGGCTTTGGAGAACAAAATGTATAATAATATATTGACAAGTTCTATAGAGCAAAGGATGAGGGATACGGTTCCAAATTTTCTAACCTGAAACCACTGATCCATTGAGGAGATGTTTCCATAATTGATCATGACAAAGGACAGAGAGCCACCAGAGACCAAAATAACTTGAAAAGATGAGCTCTGTGAGAGAAATTTTACAGAGCTTAACTGAAAGTAGTTCCTGCCATCTTCCCATACCCAGAATGACATATTTATGTGACCCGTACTTTGTATAGACTGTCACATAAAACAAAGGATCAATTGGACCTACGCTTACTTTGAAGACCAATTGTGTGTGTGTACTGGTTTTGGTGGTTTACAAGGACACAAATTTGTATAAAGACATGGTTACAACCTAGTTGTACTTAATTAAGGTGGTTTATGAGGACATGCCTTGTGTACTCATAATTCAAAATACCTAAACATCATATTTAACGGGGTCTTCAAAATTTGCTACCAGTTTCTTGTGAGGGTTGGGTTTAGAGGTAGGACTGGGGTAGGGAAAATCAAATTTTATAGTATAACATACATTACGCCTATAGAGAGTCCTCATAAACCACCAATACCAACATATAAACAGAAATGGGCATGATGCATAGGTAAATTGAATAAACTAAATTGGCTGTGGCTTCCCCTGATAAACCAGGGACTAAGCCAAAGGATAGTGAGTAAGTGAGAAATGAGAACAACCAAATGAAGTATTAATATGTAATTTGTGTAAATTAATGCAAATATTATTATGATTGTTGTTGAGACGATTCAGTGCAAATGTCAGTTATGTTAGTCAATTATGAACGCTGTTTGAGAAGCAAAATGGCTAATAAAACTCAATGACAGTAATCTGAGTAATTTGGCTAATTTTGCAGTGCTTTAAGTGAAAACAATTCATCTTTCCATCCTCAGCATGACATATCTGTGTTTATTACCTTACTCGAAACTCGTTCATTCTTTTAATTCATGAACTTTTAAAAGATTTAAAGGTGACACCACAGAAGAACCAGTTTGGATTTCTCTCTTAAGAAAGACTCCGTTAGTAATCAATTCTCAAAACAACTTTTTGTAATGTTAATAACGGTTATTTGGGTTTAATAAACCAAAAAATGTCCATCCATTCTAAAGAGAGTTTTGCAAAATATTTATAAAGATTCATTAGCGATTAAAAGGTCTTCATGGAACTATGGATGCAAATAAAGAAATTTAATTTAACAAGTGTATTGGAGACGGCACGGTGGCTCAGTGTTTAGCACTGCCACCTCACAGCAAGAAAGTCGCTGGGTCAGTTGACAATTTTATTTGGAGTTTGCATGTTCTTCCAGTGTTGGCGTGGGATTCCTCCGCGTACTCCGGTTTCCCCCACAGTCCAAACACATGCGCTATAGATGAATTGAATAAGCTTTGAATAAGATGAATTGAATAAGAATAATTGGCCGTAGTGTATGTGTGTGAATGTGAGAGTTTATGGGTGTTTCCCAGTAATGGGCTGGGGCTGGAAGGGCATCCACTGCGTAAAACATATGCTGGATAAGATGGCGGTTCATTCCACTGTGGCGACCTCTGATAAATAAGTGGACTAAGCCGAAGGAAAATGAACCAATGAATAAAGTGTATTGGAATGACTGGAAAGAGTTCACAGATTAATGGTAAACCTAAAATAGCTATGTCATCCATATGGACACCAAACGATAATAAGATTAAATGTCCCATATATAATGCTCAGAATACAAAAAATCGAACTTACCGATTGTGAGTGATTAAAGTACGGCACTTTATCCCAAGTGGCAATAAACAGCCAATAGGCAGTGAAGTTCAGATGTGGAAAATACTGGTTTATGTCGTTTGATGCTGCTACTAAGAGTCCACCTGTGGTGACCTGCCGATAGGAGATGCTTCCATTGACTGTGTTGTCCATGTTTGTCCAAAACGGAGCAATAATGTCTCTGTTGAGTTCTGACAGTATATCATTGGTTATCGGCTCTGAAAGAGGCCCATCAAATGTCAAATACCCGTTGTTATTAACCTGAAGCAGAGGTACAATAATATTACTGTTTTGAATTTGTTTTCTTTCAACTAACAGTATATATGAGCTTATTTGCATTTAGGGTTCTTTCACATTTTATTGATCTGAACAATTGATTGTACAATAATAATGATCTTACATAAGTCTGTTCATAAACACGTCCGAAATATACAAAGGACTTTTCGAAGAATACATCTGAGGAGTATCCATGATCCTTAGAAGGGTTCTTGGTGTCTCCATTTCCAAATGGATAAAAAAGGCCTGAAACTATAAAATATTAAGAATTAAAACTAACGATGACTTAAAACTTTATCCAGTCATTATGATATAGCAAGGAGTTTGTGATGTATTTGTTTATGTCAAGTTGTCAAAGACATTTCAAACTATATCACCTTTGACACAACTGAGCTGATGGCACCTATGCCGAGTTCAGACTGCACGATTTTCAAAGTAGTCACATCACAGATGTTTTCACACTGCAAGACTATCTGGAGTAGCTTTCCGTTGCTGCTGTGCTCACACTGCAAGATGGATCGGCGACGGGGTTTCACACGGCATGACTTTACAATAGGAAGAATTGCCGACAACTTTGTCTTGGTCCACAAACTACGTCTCACAACCAAACACACGCGAGAAGCGACATGGAAACAACGCAAGGTCACTTGGTATATCTTTTGTTATCAACTACATAATGAGAAAGAAGCCTTCAGTGGGGAAGAAAATGTTTTATCATTGGCTGTAGGTAATTGCGGTGTTATTTTCAGTCAGAACTATTGTCACACTACATAATTTAGAATCGTCGACAGCATGCCAAATATCTCACGGGTGTCAGCAACTCATCAGCGATTCTCTCAAATTGCGTCTTTGATAGTTCACACTGTGGGATTGTTACTTGCGTGAACGAGCACCGATTTACCTGTGACTTTAGGCATTTGTGGGCGATTTCTCAAAACCTGTCGGCGAGTCAAAATCGTGGCTAAAATCATACAGCCTGAGCTCGGCATTAATGACAGTTGTCATAAGCATGCATAAAATCTTCATATTCATGATGCATCATGTGATGATAACAAAAGTTTCGTGCATATTCGTGATGTGTCATGTGATGATTATAAAGGTTTCGTGACAATCTTAAGACACCCCGTTCAAGTAAAGTGTTACAGCTCATCGTTTATTCTCCCTCGTGTGGTTTTAAACATTGAAACCTTGTTGAAAACAAATATTTTGAAGAATGCTGGGACCTATTTACTTTCATAGTAGACCAAAAATGACTATAGAAGTCTATGGGTCCCAGCATTCTTCAAAATATCTTCTTTCAATAGAAGAAGGAAACTCAAATAGTTTTGGAACAAGTGATTGATGCAAGAATTTTTCCATAAACTGTCCCTTTTAGAAATATTTGTTGCCCAGCAAACAATTTGTGTTTAGTAGACGTCTAATAGACATCTAAACATAGACAGCTTGGCTAAAACAAGGCTAAAACAGACATCAAAGAATAGCCCAAAACTAGACTAGTCGTCAAAAAGACAGATTAGACAGACTTTATATGTGTAGTCATTCACTTCTATTAGACATTTCATTCATTCATTTTCTTTTCGGCTTAGTCCCTTTGTTAATCAGGGGTCGCCACAGGGGAATGAACTGCCAACTTATCCAGCATATGTTTTACACAGCGGATGCCCTTCCAGCCGCAACCCATCACTGGGAAATCTATTAGACATTTTTTAAAAACAAAAAATGCTTGCTGGGTGTAATCTTCGTTGGCTATTTTCTGATTTTAAACACTTCCCAAGGTTTTTTTCCTTTTTAAGGCCCTTGATTATTATTTACTATTGTTTACAATCTTTTTGAAAAAAAGTTAAATAAACATTTATTTAAAAAATGACAAAAATTGTTCTCTAATTTTGCTCTCTGTTGTACTAGGTTACTATAGACCATTTCAATGTGGTGATGTCATTGGCCCATGAACATTTCCTGCTTGTTATCAAACTATTTCATAACTGTAACAAGAGGCAATTCAATCATAACTTAATGTTAAAACAGCTGTCATAACATTATTTATCAATATGTGGCTCTTATTGGATTCGTGGAAGCTATAGAAAATAAAAGTGTGAAACAGGAAATACGCTGGGACCATTGTTTTTGTTTACATCCCTCAAAATGGTCTATTGATTGTTACCTGTTTTCGCTCTTACCTGTATCTTCTCCATTGCACAGAAAGCTGCTGTCTTTGTCTATACCATCAGATTTAAAAGTCGCAAATCCGATGTCTGATCCATTAACATTATTTAGGATCCAGCTTTGGAATTCGGATACTCTAGAATAAATGTCTGGTGCAACTCCAGTGCCGCAAAATCCAAAATTATTGACACCAGCTAAGATCCACACAGAACCCTGCATACACTGTAATGGATCACCAAATTGTCCCTAAAAAAGAAAGAGGGGAACATCAAATCCAAATCAAAATTGTGAAAGTATCACATGAAGTGCACTTATTTTATTTTTTTATTATTTAGTTGTTTCACCACTCTGTTAAGTTTCTGTTTACTTGGTTCCTGATTATGTTCTTTTTTGCTTCCATGGTTACTAATGATGAGCATCTGTCTATCATTACTATCATTATACATTCATTTAATTATATAAGTCCAATTCAGCCCCATGTCATTCATTCATTCATTAATTTTCCTTTGGCTTAGTCCCTTATTCATCAGGGGTCGCCACAGCGGAATGAACCGCCAACTATTCCAGCATATGTTTTACGCAGCGGTTGCTCTTCCAGCTGCAACCCAGTACTGGGAAACACCCATACACCCATTCACACACACACACACACACACACACAATCACACACACACACACACACACACGCACACACACACATTCATACACCACAGCCAATTTCAGTGGGTTGCGGCTGGAAGGGCATCTGTTGCACAAAACATATGCTGAAATAGTTGGCGGTTCATTCCGCTGTGGTGACCCATGATAAATAAGGGACTAAGCCAAAGGAAAATGAATGAATGAATAATTTACCTGTAATGTGGCAAAACAAGATCAATATTATATCTACAGCACATTTTAAGCAATACTGTAAAGTAAATGTAATCTATATCATGCAATCTATATGATGTAATGTACTGTATGGTAAATTACTTCCCAGCCATGCACTGAAAACATAATAATGTGCTCAGTCACAATAAAGAAGTCAACAGTGCATGAACTATTGTGACTTACATAACACGCTCCATAACCTGTCTCTCCACTTGTACACATGGTCGTCTGTGTGATTGTGATATCCCAATAAAGTTGGATGTCTTGATACCTGCAGTCACATTCCTTATTCCCCACCACTTTTACCATCACCTCTGGCTGAGCACCTATATATAAAAAAAGGCTTCTGAGACATTCTGATGAAATTACGTATTGAACTAAAAATAATAGATATAGGTTAACTGTATATCTATATATTTTTTAGATATGTTAACTGTATATCTATATTTTGTTAACGTTTCTTTTTCTTCTTTTGTCAATAATGTCACTTTACAAATTTTTTATTTTAATTATCCTAAGTATAAGGATACTTTTTTTGAACCGGAAAGAAATGTGCGTCTCATTGTTTGACACCTATATTTAAAGCATAGTTCACCCAAAAATGAAAATGTACTCACTATTTACTCGCCCTCAAATG
Organism: Danio jaintianensis; assembly: GCA_903798115.1. NCBI lineage: Eukaryota > Metazoa > Chordata > Actinopteri > Cypriniformes > Danionidae > Danio > Danio jaintianensis. Next base: position 5,381,830 of record CAIGQV010019950.1, on the reverse strand, counting down.
GTTCCAAACCATTATGAGTTTCTTTCTTCTGTTGAACACTAAAGAAAAAAAACTGAAAACCTGAAACCATAGACTATAGGAAAAACAACTACTATGAAAGTCAATGGTTTCTGGTTTCAAGCTTTCTTCCGAATATCATCTTTGTGTTTAACAGAAGAAAGAAAAAAGTAAAGGGTGAGTAAATGATGACAGAATATGATTTTTTTAATGTGAACTATCTCTTTAATATTCACTGCACTACATCAAATTACTACTTGGAGTTTCAATCAAATACATGCTTTCACTGTTTATAAAAAATAATAAGGTGGGACATCTGTAAAATGTAATGAATCAAAAACTGTAATCTTGCAACACAATATTGCATGTAATATGGAACAAAATGAATGCCAATATATATACTGAAATAAAAAGCTTGTTAAACAGCACTAACTGAAAAAATAATCATTGAATTAACAAGTACTTGCATTTTAATGACTTGAATTGCCAGGTTTTGTATTTTTAGGTCCTAAAATTTAACATACACTTACAGGCCACTTTATTAGGTACACCTTACTAGTACCAGGTTGGACCCACTTTTGCCTTCAGAAGTACCTTAATCCTTCGTGGCATAGATTCAACAAGGTACTGGAAATATTCCTCAGAGATTTTGGTCCTTATTGACATGACAGCATCACGCAGTTGCTGCAGATTTGTCGGCTGCACATCCATTATGCGAATCTCCCGTTCCACCACATCCCAAATGTGCTCTATTGGATTGAGATCTGGTGACTGTGGAGGCCATTTGAGTACAGTGAACTCATTGTCATGTTCAAGAAACCAGTCTGAGATGATTCGCGCTTTATGACATGGCGTGTTATCCTGCTGAAAGTAACCATCAGAAGATGGGTACACTGTGGTCATAAAGGGATGGACATGGTCAGCAATACTCAGGTAGGCTGTGGCGTTGACACGATGCTCAATTGGTACTAATGGGCCCAAAGTGTGCCAAGAAAATATCCCCCATACCATTACACCACCACCAGCAGCCTGAACCATTGATACAAGGCAGGATGGATCCATGCTTTCATGTTGTTGACGCCAAATTCTGACCCTACCATCCGAATGTGGCAGTAGAAATCGAGACTCATCAGACCAGGCAACGTCTTTCCAATCTTCTATTGTCCAATTTTGGTGAGCCTGTGTGAATTGTAGCCTCAGTTTCCTGTTCTTAGATGACAGGAGTGGCACCCGGTGTGGTCTTCTGCTGTTGTAGCCCACCCGCCTCAAGGTTGGACGTGTTGTGCGTTCAGAGATGCTCTTCTGCTTACCTCGGTTGTAACGAGTGGTTATTTGAGTTACTGTTGCCTTTCTATCAGCTGGAACCAGTCTGGCCATTCTCCTCTGACCTCTGCCATCAACAAGGCATTTGCGCCCACAGAACTGCTGCTTACTGGATATTTTCTCTTTTTCAGACCATTCTCTGTAAAACCTAGAGATGGTTGTGCGTGAAAATCCCAGGTGAGCCACCGTGCCACCCCTTTCTTAAACAGCTAAATTTCAGGACCTAAAAATAAAAACCCTGGCAATTCAAGCACTCATTAATTCAATGCATTATTTTTTTTCAGTTTAACAATTAAAGTGCTATTCAACAAATACTTTTGGCATTCATTTTGTTCCATACAGTACATGTAGTACAAACAGTGAAACTGATGATCATTACCTTCATTATAGCTCCATCCAGTGGACCAGCAGGTGGTGCCGTTGTGAAAGACACTGTCATTAGCAGCCAGGCAGATGGGGCTGATGGAGCTGGTGAAGTTCACTGGTTCAGTAAGTCTTAGCAAGGCGATGTCATTGGTGAACTGAAAGGGGTCAAAGTCTGGGTGTATAACGACGGACTGGGTTCTCAGGGTAACCGCATTTGGGTTAGAGTCTGAAGCGTTTTGGCTGTTTCTACCCAGATAGACAGTCATGTAACTTTCAGGTCTGGATGAGGAAGCAAAAACCTTCAGTGCGCTTGCTTTAATGATAATTCACATTAAACCTTGTGTGATTTTGTGTTCTTACATGTAGTAAACGCAGTGAGCTGCAGTGAGCACCCACTCGTGGCTGATGAGGGATCCTCCACAGAGGCGATAGCTAAAAAAGTACAGATCGGCTTGCCAAGGCCAGATACCAGCAGGTGCATCCTCACCTCCCACTGTTGGAGTGTTTAGTGGAGAAACGCCACAACTCTGTGCTGTGGAGAATAGCCAGAATTTAAATAATTTGTGAAATTTGACAGATTTTTAAACTTAGTTTGGGTTAGTTCAGCCAAAATTCTGTTATTAATTACTCACCCTCATGTCATTTCAACCCCCCCGAGAACTTTGTTCATGTTCAGAACACAAATTGAGATATTTAAAGGGGACCTATTATGCCCCTTTGTACAAGATGTATAATAAGTCTCCGATGTCCCCGGAGTGTGTATGTGAAGTTTAAGCTTAAAATACAGCACAAAAAAGTTGTGTAACTCTTTGAAACTGCCCCTTTTAGGCTTTGATCCTAATTGTGCTGTTTTGGTGACTGTCGCTTTAAATTCAAATGAGATTGGGCTCTTTTCAAAAGAGGGCGGAGCTATAAATACAAATTAAATCCAAGAGCTCTCTCATCCTCCATAGCAATGGTGCTGAGATGCTCAAGTCTAGAAAAGTAACTAAAAACATTGTCAAAATAATACAAGTGTAATCATACGAAGCTCCAGGAACAATTTTGTATGCCAAAAATACTGTAAAAATGACTTTGTTTGCCAATATCTTCCATGTTAGGGTTCACGTTTACTGCGGGCAATACAATGCTTGCGTGTTGCACAATGACTCGAATGGCAATACATTGTACTTCCCGTAGTAAACACGGTTAGTGTGATTTCACCAAGCAGGACATGTTCCTGGATCAACATCTCTCAACAACATTCCAATCAGCCAATCTGAATTAAGAGATACGTTTAGAGTTCATGTGAAGTTTAGGCTTACAGTTAAGGTTCAGCAACGCTATCTCACGGCAATTTGTAACTTTTTGATTTAGTGGCTAATTCGTATAAATTCGTAAGATCTAATTCGTACAATTTAGTACAATTTGCTTATCCCCCAATGACAGTTGGGTTTATGGGTGGGGTTGGGTGCCACGCCTCCTTTTTAAAATCTTACATTTTCATACGACTAAACTTGTACGAATTAGCCACTGAACTGACAAAACGTAAAATAGTTACGTTTCCTCGTGAGGCTGGGTTTTGTACTTCTACATGATTGTTATCATTTTGGTAATAATTTACCTTTAGGAATAGGTTTAGGGGTAGGGATTAGGTATGGATTACATTTTCAAACAAAAATTACATTCCAGGATCAACATAGATGTTAGTCCAAATCACTCCCACCTAGTAAAGACACACCCTAACAACCTGATGTCAACCTTTTGTTTTGTTTTTTTGGTGCACAAAAGTGTTCTTGGAGCTTTGTGTGATTACACCTGAACCACTGAAGTCACATGGAATGTATTTGGTTCCTTTTTCCGGACTTGGTTTTAAGAGCATTTCTGTCTATGGAGGATGAGAGAGCTCTCGGATTTCATATAAATTACCTTCATTTGTGTTTTGAAGATGAACGAAGGTCTCAGTAGATTGGAACAGCATGAAGGCGAGAAATGAATAACGATTTTAATTTTGGGTGAACTAACCCTCTAAACATAATATATTACCTTTTATTGCTTTTCCCATGTCACCTACAAAGCAAAAACAGAGTGAAAGTTGTTATGCAGTCAAATAAGCAACTTTCAAGTGTGTTTAAGATGAATCATATGACCTGAAATACATTAATAACAATCTGGCTATCGCAGCGAGTGTATAAATAAAAACATACTGATAGGATATTTCAATTAATCTGCCACAAATAATGCTGCCTTCATGATATCTGACATACTTAGGGCTCTTCACTATCAAGTAGATTTGTGTTGAATAGAATGAAACACGGCATCAATTTGTCTGACATCACTATTAACATTCACTGCACTACATAGCTTTCTATCATATACAAATAACAAACACTGTACATCTCTCTATATTTAGGCTTAAACGCTGCTTTATTTATTTATTTATTTATTTATTTATTTATTTATTTATTTATGTTTGTACTTTTATTTTAGTTTAATTTTAATTTCCAAAATGAATCCTCATTGCACTTAACAAGTTTACAATGATAATAAAGCTTGAGTGTTTTTAATGATTTATGAAGGAATTATAATGCTTTGTTTCTTTAATTCATCTTAATTTACAAGTAGCAGGGTATTTACAGCTACTGTATATTTCTGTTAGTTCGCATCCCGTCCCTTTATGCCCCCAGGTGGCATTGTCGCAAACTGCTATTACACCTAAAAACATTTTAATAATCTCTTTGTCCTGCGGCGGCGCCACACGCAGCAGTAGTGGTCATTTTGAACTCTCACTCACTGTATATCATCATCAAAAACAATAATTCAACAACCAACATACTGTGCAACTGGATGACACATTATACCATCTGTTTAACTCGGGGGAATGTCTTATACCATGCCTGCTTTAAGATAAGGGATAGTTCACACAACACTAAAGAATAATTCTGAACAATGTTGGTACTGTATAGCCACAAAATTTATGTCTATAGTAAGAACCCCAAATATGGTAACACTTTATAATAACTGCACACTATCAAGCATACAGCATTAGTAGCTGTAGTAATAAACTGCTTACTAATTCGGGCTGCACAATATTGAAAAATCTGTCATTGCAATATTTTGTTTTTCTGCAATATATATTGCGATATGAATATAATTTCACCAGGTTAATTGAAAAGCTCTATTTGTAATGCACCAGACATTTCGTTAGAAACACTCCTATGCTTTACATGTTTGTTTATATAACTGCTATTTTCATTTATAGCACTTCTTTTTTGCATTGATATTTATCAATATCTTGTTTTAATACACTATGAACAGCAGCTACGCTAATTGTTTTCTTTGTTCTCTATTTCCACCTGGGGATACTCATCCTGAGGCCTCTAGAGATTGTGCAGTGCCATTGATGTGATCCAAGTCCTGTGAAGAGATGATGCCAACCATAGAGGATTTCTAGAGGTCTCCATAACCCTGGACCAGGCCGTATCCTGAGCAGATGCTGTGGCGGTCATGGAGGGGTGGAGAGCATGAAACTGATTCCTGAAAGACCCAGTGACAGACGAGTCTCCGCATTCATCCTGTGGGCCAGCCTGAACACCCGCCGGTGACCTACTCACATCTGCAGCTTCTCCATGATGGACATCCAGTGTTCTCCAGCCCCCGGCGCCTAGACTGCAGCTCTGCACAAAAAGTTTGGCCAGAGGAGAAATGGTCGTGCCAACCCGAGCCTGGTCTCTCTCGAGGTTTTTCTTCGCTTTTGTCAATTGGTAAAGTTTTGTTCCTCGCCACTGGCTTGCTTGGTTTGGGACTTGTGGAGCTGCGCATCGATGGATTTGCTCTTCAGTGTTTGGACTTTCAGCAATGAAATTTAAACCAAACTGAACTGAACTAAACTGAACTTAAACTCTGGAAACTGGACACAATCTACATTGTAAAAGTGCTATAGAAATAAAGATGAATTGAATTGAATATTTGAAAAGATTTCATTAATTTAGATAGATTGGGATGATTGAGTCTTTTTCTATGCAGTGCCCCTGCATAAATAATAATAAATCACAAGCATATATGAATACAACAGAGCAAAGATAAAAGGTAAATAAAAAGTGCTTTATGGTTTTCTGGAGAGTCTAACAGCATTCAGGTAATATTCAGAGTATATTCACAAGTGTTGAGAAATTGAACAATCAAACATAAAATAGCATGGTCATCATATAATAAATAGTAAAAATATATTGAATTTTTATTAATATCTCTATCTTTTAATCTTTAATAATGTGACTACTCCAGATACACACATTACGATATCGATGCTCAAATGATATTTTGTGCAGCCCTATTACTAATGTCTAATAATGTAGAGGTAATACTTAACAAATGATGAATTGATTATTTGCAAATGCTTAATAAACGATTCATAGTGTGCAGTTGATGAATCAATGTAATGTAAATGTATACCTCATTTTAATGTATAATTGTATAATTTGAGTAAATAATTTTGGGTTTGACTGTGTTTGCATATATAAAATGTTACATAAAAATACAGTAAAATACAGTTGAAGTCAAAATTATTAGCCCTCCTGAATTATTAGCACCCCTGTATATTTTTCCCCAATTTCTGTTTAACGGAAGGAAGATTTTTCTAATTATAATAGTTTTAATAACTCATTTCTAATAACTGATTTATTTTATATAAGATGACAATACATTATATTTTACAATATATTTTTCAAGATACTAGTATTCAGCTTAAAGTGACATTTAAAGGCTTAACTAGGGAAGTTAAGGTAATTAGGCAAATCGTTGTATAACAGTGGTTTGTTCTGTAGACAATCGAAAAAAATACTGCTTATGGGGCTATCAATATTGACCTTAAATTGGTTTTAAAAAAATTTAAAACTGCTTTAATTCTAGCCGAAATAAAACCAATAAGACTTTCTCCAGAAGAAACTATTCCTTGCTCTGTTAAACTTAATTTGGAAAATATTTGGAAAAAGAAAATTATTCACTGGGCTAATAATTCTGACTTCAACTGTACACACACACACGCATTCATATTAGATATACATTTACATTAATATTAGCTTCATCATATGTAAATTTTGAAGAAAGCTATAAAAATATATATGAAGAGTTTAGATGCAAAAACCTCTAAGTGCCATCTGAAATTTTCTTCTAATATTACCATTTTTCTCAGGTTCCTTTGTCTTGATTCAGTAATTTCACTTTTATGGCAAAGAATAGATTATTTTCATCGCTTTTAACATAAAATAACTGAACATAAACATGAGAGGCTGAGAAAAATGCTCATTGTAGAAGAAAATTTCAGATGGCACTTAGAGGTTTTTGCATCTGAACTCTTCATATGTTTTTAATTTTCTCATTTAAAACAGACTGGTTTCAAATACTGGCATAAATTAAGAAGCACTTACTGATGAGAAATATGATCATCAGATACTTCAGACTTTCCATTTCACCGAAAGCAGATTCAGTGTACAGCTGAGAAGAGAAGATATTAAATACAGAACTATGCAAGCATAAATAAATATATACAATGCATAACAATCATTTTAACACAAATTTTTCCTATGCACCAAAATAGATCAAATCAAATCCCTAAGAAAACTTTGCATACCTTGCAGTATGTTCACAAATCTCACTTCTGTTCTCTGTCACCTAAAGATCTCTCTGCATATATGCCATATACACTGGAATGCATACATCACAGATTACACACATACATCACAGACAAATATTTGCATCACATTGAATATGCATGCAAGTATGCAAAGATATGGCAATACAAGAGGAAGAGTTCTCTGTGTACCTGTGCTCTGAATACTGAGGAAGTTTTGCTGAATATATTAAGCAAATAATCTAAAGTTCCTGGATGGAAAAGGGCTGGGAGAAATGCAAAAAAGCTAATGTAATAATATATAGGATAAATATGATAGCAATAAGGTTTATATACATGCTTACATGATTTAATATAAACTAACAGTGAACAGTATTTTAATTTGTACTACTTTCACTTTTCATTTTAATGTAAATTACATTATTACATTTTTAAATATGGAAACTTTTACAATTGTTAAATAATTGTTTTACCACTGCTTATTAAAGAGATAGTTGGCTCAAATATGTTGGCTCAAATTGGCTCAAATTATGTATGTTATTTTTTCTGCTCAAACTAAAAGAAGATATGTTGAAGAAAGCTGAAAACCGTTGACTTGCATGGTAGGAAAAACAAACACTATGGAAGTGAATGGTTACCCGTTTTCAACATTTTTCAAAATATCTTCTTTCTTGTTTTGGAACAGGTTTGGAAAAATTAAAGGGTGAGTAAATTATGACAAAATTTTCAGTTTTGAGTGAACTATGCCTTTAAGATGTGTATTATTACATTTATTAAGAGATATTATTCATTCATTCATTTATTTTCCCTCAGCTTTAGTCTCTGATTTATCAGAGGACGCCACAGCGGAATGAACCGCCTAAGAGATATTAAATGTTAGAAAAAATATATATAGTTATTAGTTAACTCATGCACTTACATTTGCTGTAAAAAAAATATTGTAAATTATTGTAAAGTGTTGCTTTACTAATTAATGCAAATTGATGGAAATCAGACACCTTCCCTCCAGCAGGTCACTTCTTAATTTCAAAAGAAAGCAAAACATGGCGACCAATTAATACCTAAAGAGATATTTTCACATTTCCAAAGTATTATTTAAAAAATAAAACATTACTTCAGCAGTGTAACCACAATTTGAAAGGCAAAACAGGTGTTGGAAGAACATGTCCTGTCACGAACAGGACAGCAATAACTGTCTGCGGTTTAGTCACTGTCTGCTAGTCCCACAGAAACTAAATGATGGAGGACATCAAGGTTATATATATATTACAGTATATAATATAATACATTTGATTTTAATGGTTTTCCCAGTGATGGGATGCAGCTGGAAGGGCATCCGCTGTGTAAAACATATGCTGGATAAGTTGGCGGTTCATTCCGCTGTGGCGACCCCAGATTAATAAAGGGACTAAGCCGAAAAGAAAATGATTTTAATGGTTTAATAAAAACAGAACAGCTTACAGATCATTAGATATAAGACTAATTTAAGTTCTGTATAGACAACAAGGAAGTTTGAGTTTTATTTTCGAAACGTCTGTTTATGTTAATGTTTTCAAAGATATGAAGATGTAAATAACGTTAAAAAAATAAAGATTTAAATAAGATCTTTTGCTCATCAAGACTGCATTTATTTGATCTAAAACACAACAAACAGATATAACGTGGTGTTATTTGAATTTTCTAAATAATAACCATAATAATAATAACTATAAAATAAATATATATTTTCCAAAGTACATTTTAAAATGCCTGTCAGGTTTTGTGAAAACTAAAAAAGTTAACAAGTTATTTCTCTATTAATCAGGCCCACGTTCAATTGATCAATGAGTGAATAATGTAAAATGACTTAATTCAAAATATTTGGTCACACTTTATTTTAAGGAACTGTAACAGTGTAACTATTTATTTAATTACACATACTTATATGGTTTGGGTTAGGTTTAGGATTACAATTATGAAATAATTATGTTGTAATTATGCATAATTGATTGTAATTACTATAGTAAGTACATGTAACATATGTAATAATATATAACAATTTAATAATGTATCAGATTTTCCATTTTTTAACATTGTTTATAATATGAACCACTATTAATGACTGGGTACATATAATAATTGATCATATATACTGTGGCAGCCATTCATTATATTAAAATGTCTGAAGTATAACATGACACTGAAGAATAAAGTAAAATAATAGATTTTTTTAAACAGTGATGCAGTGAAACTATAGGCAAATGTTTGGTACAATAGCTACAAGCTATTTATTCTTGATAAAACCACAGTCATGGTAACCTGAACCCAACGTTTTTCCACTGAACTGGTAAAACAAATGTTTTAATCAGAACTGCAATATAGTTAGAACAAATACACAATTACCACCTTGTGCACTGACAGAGAAAAACAAACCTAATCGTGATTAATCAGAATGTATTTAATAATTTCCTACAGTTGCCATATCCAGTGAGGTCTCTTGTTGTTTATTTCAAACTCAGGAAACATGCAAATCATCTCCTAAATTAAAACACATTACTTTTTAATGTTTTCCATCTTACATAACCAATCATTAAGGTGGGACAGAAAGTTTGTTTCCTTCTTGACACAGTGCTAATTATGAATAATAACTGTAATCATTTTAAGATATTAATTAAAAAAATGTTTGTCTCCAAACTAATTGAATTCTCAATTCTTAAAGGGACAGTTCACGTAAAAATGGAAATTCGGTCATCATTTACTCACCATTTGTCCCAAACCTGTATGAGTTTTTTCTTCTGTTGAACACAAAAGAAATGCTGAAAAATGCTTGTAAGCAAACAATTGATAGTAACCAATGACCTCCAGTATTCCATATTTGTTTACTATATTTTCAGAAATAAAGGCACGAGAGTGGTACCTCTTCAAAAGGCATACATTTGTAACTGAATCCTTATTAATACCACAAGGGTACATATTAGTACCTAATTTGTTTTGGGTACTAATATACAGTTGCAGTCCAAATTATTTGCCCTCCTGTGATTTTTTTTTTCTTTTTCAAATATTTCCCAAATGATGTTTAACAGAGCAAGGAAATTTTCTTCTGGAGAAAGTCTTATTTGTTTTATTTCGGCTAAAATAAAAGCAGTTTTTAATATTTTTAAAAACATTTTAAGGTCAATATTATTAGCCCCCTTAAGCAATATTTTTTTTCGATTGTCTACAGAACAAACCACTGTTATACAATGACTTACCCTAACTTGCCTAGTTGACCTAGTTAAGCCTTTAAATGTCACTTTAAGCTGAATACTAGTACTTTGAAAATATCTAGTAAAATATTATGCACTGTCATCATGGCATCAAGAGTTAAAAAAAATCAGTTATTAAAAATTATTTATTACAACTATTATGTTTAGAAACGTGTTGAAAAATTTTCTTTCCGTTAAACAGAAATTGGGGAAATAAATATAGGGGAGCGCGGGGACGAAAGTACCATTTTTCATAAAAACCTAATTTTAAACTATAATGTTTTTAGCAGAAATATATTTTTGCTGTGGTTACGAACTCGCAACAGTGCTCTATCAAAATCAGCTATTATTGTGTATCAATGTAGAACAACTCCAATATAACTTCACTTTAAACAAATGTTGCATTGTTACTTTTGACTCCGTCAGCTGGGACGAAAGTAACACACGGGTGGGTCAAAAGTAACACAACAATATTTGCTAGATTTACTGGCTTAATCTTGTTTATTTTAAATATATCTGACTATGACCTTGTTAATGTTACTGCAAACATATTTTGTCCTTTATTTTTGCAAAAAATATTCAACGGCATTTTAAATTTCAAATGTTTCAAAAGCAATCCAACAATGCAAAATGTTAACACTTTCTACAATTTTTGAATATGTTTTTTATTATTATTGGCAATATGCATTAATCTTATAAAACATATGAATCCAAACACTGCAAACTCTAATGTGGAAGTGAAAAATAAGGTTTGTCTATTAGCAGTGGGACATAAATAACAGTGTTACTGTCGTCCCCACAGGAACTCTTGCCATTTAACGTGATGGATGTGTTAACTTAAGGATGTGTTATTGCACTAAATAACCTGTAGATTGATCATTAGCGTGACACATGAAAAGAGAAACACAACTTGTAATAAGGAAAAAAGAACCGCTACAACAATTTTCTTTTTGCACTTAAAAACCGAAATTCGGAGCTAACTGCGGGACACGGTCCTGAAATGAGCTGATATTTGGCAGCTCCATCAAGGGTTGCATGCTGAATGTGCTGTTATAGCCTGGAAACCAAATGTTGTCAGAGCCTCCAGAAAATCGATTTGTTACTTTCGTCCCACGTTACTTTTGTCCCCGCTCTCCCCTACAGGGGGGCTAATAATTCATGAGGGCTAATAATTCTGACTTCAACAGTATATTATTCGATATAGTATTTATAATTTTTTACTACACTCTCAGAAATAAGAATACGAGAGCTGTCACTGGGGTGGTACCTTTTCAAAAGGTATACATTTGTAACTAAACAGTCCTTATTAATACCTCAAGGTTACATATTAGTATCTAAAAAGTCTTGAAATTTTTATGTACTAATATATACCTTCGAGGTGCTAATATGAAACCTTTAAATACAAATCTGTTCCTTTTAAAAAGGTACCTCAGTGACAGCTCTCGTACCTTTATTTCTGAGAATGTATGGAAGTCAATAGTTGGCACAAACTGTTTGGTTATTGACATTCTTCAAAATATCTTCTTTTGTGTTCATTAGAAGAAACAAAATCATAAAGATTTGGAATGATGAATGCTCATTTCTGGGAGAACTGTCCATTTAAAGTCTTTGAAACTCAAAATGAAACACTGATTTTATTGGATCTTCCCTTTCTTCAGCTGTGCCTCTAGTCCAGATCGTCTCTTCAGGTTTGTGTAGAGAAGGGCAAAGTTTATGATGTAGGTTGAGACACAAACCACACAGAAATCACCCAAGACGAAAGCCAGAATAGAAGCCAGATACACAGATCCGGCCACGGACACCCAAGAGGACATGACCAGGAAAAACCCTGCCCTGCTGGACACCCCCTGACCTGCCAGAGCAAAAACACCAACAGTACATATGAGCTTCCCCTTCAGACAACAATACAGGTACACAATAATGCTACATAACAACCTGTTAATCGCTGTGAAGCTTTAAAGGTGCAGTATGTAAGTTTGACACCCAGTGGTTGAACTAGGTATTGCATTCCTGGATCAAAACAAACGCAAGCGCAGGTTGCCAGATTGAGGACCAACAGGAGCGAGTCTGACTATCGAGCCTAGGCTGATTTAAATCGTGTTTTAAATAAAAGCAACGGCAAGCGATAAAAGGAATATTTTCCATATTAAAAGGAGTTTTTGTCCTAACCAACACCTCGAACTGATATATTAGAAACGGCTTCTATTTCTTGCAGCTGAACAACAGAAAACTTTGACAATGCTCACCTCAGGTACACCACATGTGCTTTATTCATGTTAAATGCTAACAATGTGAGTTTGAATGCCATTTTACAAGACATTTATTGCCATACTACTGAAAGCAGCAGCAGATAGTTTACCTCAGATCAGTGACTCAGCATCTACATTTAATAATGTTAAAGAGGTTTAATATGTATTAATTAGATTATAAACCTTACCATTTCGTGAGTGAGTGCATTTTCTGTGCTTCTGAATGGCTGTATTTAAATTTCTGTCGTGTTTCGTCTGGTGCAAACAGCCAAATTGCTTATCACTGCAAATCTCATCATGTAGCATGTTGTTGGGACACGGGGGTAACCTGCTCACCTAATGTTTACGTTCGTAATATTTATATTATTTGCTAATTAATAACCTCATGTGGAACTCTGAATCTGCCTCTCATTTCTGAGTCTGCTACTGTCCACCAGAGGTCGCATTTCGGTCACGGACGCATGCTTTGAGAGCCTTTCTGGATGAAACACGGTTTTCCATCAAGGCAACACGGGGTGCTGAAATATAATTGGCTAAAGTGGCAGTGGGCAGGTTAAAACAACCAAAACAAAGACAGCCATTCCAGCACGTAACGCACATTTTCAAAGCAGAATAACTGACTTCAGCACTGTTATGTTCACTTAGCATGTTTCTTAAATATCTGCAAACATATTATGGTATTTTTATGCTTTAGAAGAGTCAAAAACTTACATACAGCACCTTTAAACATGAAAAGTTTGAATAACATGAAAAGTGGTGAGTTACATCAACAAGGATTATGCTTAAACCTAGATTCAAGTCAAGGTTTATCTAATAATTCAGTTGCCTCAAACGTTTTTATTTTTTTATTTTAATAAGCAGGCTTACATTTACACCACCAATTTGATCCTGGATATAATTTTTCAATATACATTGATAAAAGATAATCTTTTTGCTCCATCTGCTTCAGTGTTTTCAAAAGGATTTTGTTTTGTTGAAGATGCAGGATTAGTGTGGAGTAACCATAATGTGGTGGAAAAATATATTTTTATTATTACTAAAACATTGATTTATATAAAACTTCTCTTTCTTACTATAAACATCATATATTAAGAAACATATGCCTTCCTAAGAAAAGATGATACAAATATTACAAGAAGGGTCATTCAGAAGGTGGGCATCTGCTTTTAAACATATGCATTCAATAAGTGTAAATCCTGGCTCTAAAATCTAATGCTCTAAAAAGAGCTGGCTGTCATCTGTGACGAAGTGAGCCTTGAAGCAGGGGAAAGAAGATAAAACCTGGTGTCTGGCTAGCCTGTGTCACACTCTGCAGCAACCGGTGTTCCTGTATGACTGTCGGACCTGTTCTTTGCAAAGAATAAAATCTTTTTGGAAGTAAACCTTGTAGGACTTTGTCTTGATCAGTAAGAGTCTCTTTATTTGAAACTGCCACGACAGTTACAAAACGAAAAATAAAACGCAATCATTTAAATGGCGCCTTATGCAACAAAAACATGCGTTTGAATATGCTCTCCAAAATGCGTAAATTTGAAAAAGCCAGTTTGGACTGTGAAACTGGAGTCTTTTGCAAAGTATAATGCATTTTTAGTCATGTGACCATTCATTCATTCATTCATTCATTCATTTTCTTTTTGGCTTAGTCCCTTTATTAATCTGGGGTCGCCACAGCGGAATGAACCGCCAACTTATCCAGCATATGTTTTACGCAGCGGATGCCCTTCCAGCTGCAACCCATCACTGGGAAACATCCATACACACTCATTAACACACATACACTACGGACAATTTAGCTTACCCAATTCACCTATAGCGCATGTCTTTGGACTGTGGGGGAGCCCGGAGCACCAGGAGGAAACACTGGGAGAACATGCAAACTCCACACAGAAATGCCAACTGACCCAGCCAAGGCTCGAACCAGTGACCTTCTTGCTGTGAGGCGATTGTGCTACCCACTGCGCCACGGTGACGCCCTGTCATGTGACCAATCCAGCTAAAATGGTTTAACCATAACCATAACAAAACGATTGCATTTTAACGATTGAAGACACATTAGTGTAAGAGTAATAACGTTGCAGTTCAGTTTAACTACAGTGAATCGGAATGAATCACATGTAAAAGCTTTATTCATAGGTTCATGATTTAATCACGACTTTGTTAAAAATGAAGTAACGCAGCACAACTCAATTTAAAATAAAATCAAGATCAACAAATCTTTGATTAACTCTAAATTTTGCCTAATTAAATCCTTGTTAGTGCAACTCACCCAAACACTTTTATTTCCAGATCACTTTCTTCATTTCCAGGTTACTTGTTTTGACATTTTGTAATTAAAATAAAATAGTGGGGTCTTTATAAACCAATTGTGGCCTATAAAATCACTTACCCAAACCCAGCTGCAGTGTATAGAAAATGATGCCCAGCACACTGTTCGGCTGGTTCAGCACGCTGTCTTTAGAAGTAAAGATCTGGACAAGCCCAAATCCACGTCCCCATCTGAGAGGAGGATCAGAGTTTCAGCAATGTTGAGTGACAGTTCAATGTTTAATTCAACAGAATAAAGAAACACATAAAGGTTTGGGGGGATAATTTCATTTTTGGGTGAACTATCCCTTTAAAATACCCTATAGTATAGTTGTTGATAACTACATTATGTAATTTACTTATAGTTGTTGTAATAAGACAGAAACTACCTAGAATTACCGCAACATACATCAATTCAAGTACTTTACCATAGTATAGTTCAAAAACACAGTAGTATTTTCAATAAATGACTGTAGCAGGCTTTTTTCATGTAAAGTTGGTTTTATATTCACACATTCGTTCAGTGACAACTTATGACACGGTCCCTACATTCTTTACCATGCTACTGTGAATATTCGGTCAGAAATAGCATGCAAGCATGAATTCAAAACAACATTAGCACTATTTAATTGACTGTGAAGATAGTCTTTGGCTGCTAATATGATTTCAATATAAAGAATTTGCAACGAATACTTTTCTGAAAATAATATTAAGGAGAAAGTCCGAATGTGCGAACATAAAACCAACTTTACCTCAATCGTGAAGCCTGCCAAGACTGAGGTGATTATGAAGACTCTCACCTGGATGTGAAGACTTTCGAGCAGCTCACGGAATTACCGAGGTCGCACATCGCGCGGTATTCGGGATTGTTTTCCCGGGACAGCTCGACGTGTAACGCGTACACCGACAGAACCAACCCCAAAAAACACAGTATCATTCGGACACGAAATTCCCATTTAGGAACTCCAAAAGCGGAATGACTCGATGACATCGCAGTGACAGTTATTTATTTCTTTAAACAAACGGCCTAATTTACAAAATCCTGTTTTACTGAATAAAAAAGACGGTATTTACAGTGCAATTATGCAAGTATGCAGACTCCCACCTAGCCAAAATATACTGCAACGTGGAAAAAGGTTGAAAACAAGAGCTGTGATTGGACCAAAGAGATGAGACGGGAGGCTTGACTGAAGTTTAGGATTTATAACGGTTTCCTACGAGATGATGCAGTTTGTCCTGCAGGGGGCGCCTGGCGGCTCAGGAAAGCTGAAGCGCCATTGAGCCGCATTCGTATTTCTGGAGGTGTTTTTAATAATTTAAAGGGACAGTTCACGCAAAACTGACTATTGTGTCATAAATTACTCACTTTTCACTTGTTCCAAAACGTGCTTGAGATCTCCTGTTTAACACAAAAGAAGATATTTTGAAGAAAGCTGTAAACCTGTAGCCATTGACGTAGTATTTACATTTTTCTAATGGTTACAGGTTTTCAGCCTTCTTCAAAATATATTGTTTGTGTGTTCAATGCAATTAAGAAACTCATGAAGGTTTGAAACCACTTGAGGGTGAGTTAATAGTGAGTATATTTTCGTTTTGGGTGAACTATTTTGATTGGACGGATGGTACAGAGCTACTGATATAATATATAAAGTCGTGTTTAACTTTTTTGTTACATAGCTAAATGATTTGACCATCTACGTTCCTACTCTCACCTATGGTCATGAGCTTTGGGTCATGACCGAAAGGACAAGATCTCGGATACAAGCGGCCGAAATGAGTTTCCTTCGAAGGGTGGCAGGGCGCACCCTTATAGATAGGGTGAGGAGCTCTGTCACCCGGGAGGAGCTCGGAGTAGAGCCGCTGCTCCTCCACATCGAGAGAAGTCAGCTGAGGTGGCTCGGGCATCTGTTTCGGATGCCTCCTGGACGCCTACCTAGGGAGGTGTTCCAGGCATGTCCCACCGGGAGGAGGCCTCGGGGAAGACCCAGGACACGCTGGAGGGACTATGTCTCTCGGCTGGCCTGGGAACGCCTCGGTATCCCCCCGGAGGAGCTGGAGGAAGTGTCTGGGGAGAGGGAAGTCTGGGGTTCTCTCCTAAGACTGCTGCCCCCGCGACCCGGCCCCGGAAAAGCGGTTGAAAATGAATGAATGAATAAATGAATGAGCTAAATGATTTTTTTTTTGGTCCCCCTCTGATAATTTTTAGAGCCCACTTAAATTAATTGAAGTACATGTTTTACAATATTCTAGTATTTTGTTCTTAAATGGAGTGATTTTCTTATAGGCCAAGTGTTTTAACACTATGTAATAACATTAATTCATTCATTCATTCATTCATTCATTTTCTTTTCGGCTTAGTCCCTTTATTAATCTGGGGTCGCCACAGCGGGATGAACCGCCAACTTATCCAGCATATGTTTTTACGCAGCGGATGCCCTTCCAGCTGCAACCCATCACTGGGAAACATCCATACACACTCATTCACAAACATACACTACGGACAATTTAACTTACCCAATTCACCTATACCACATGTTTTTGGACTTGTGGGGGAAACCCGAGCACCCGGAGGAAACCCACGCGAACACGGGGAGAACATGCAAACTCCACACAGAAACGCCAACTGACCCAGCCGAGGCTCGAACCAGCGACCTCCTTGCTGTGAGGCGAACGTGCTACCCACTGCACCACCGTGCAGCCCTATGTAATAACAAGAATATTATAATTATAATTTAATAATTAAACTTTTTACTTTGGATAGATAGATAGATAGATAGATAGATAGATAGATAGATAGATAGAT
>CAIGQV010019950.1:5330115-5355556 GCA_903798115.1 Danio jaintianensis | reverse complement strand
CTACATTGTAAAAGCGCTATAGAAATAAAGATGAATTGAATTGAAATTGAATATATAAATACATACATTAAAAAAGAAATATATTATTTTGGATGTGATCAATAGCAATTAATTGTTCCCATCACTAGGAGTAAGTTTGAAAGTTTGATTTCGCTATGCATGACTCCTAATTCACACATATTATTCATGCATTCAGGCCAGCAGGTGGCAATAAAGAAGATCCCCAATGCCTTTGAAGTTGTGACAAATGCCAAACGCACGCTGCGAGAGCTCAAAATACTGAAGCACTTCAAACACGACAACATCATTGCCATTAAAGATATTCTCCAGCCTGTGGTCCCTCATTCGGCGTTCAAATCAGTGTAAGTTTGGTACCAAGTAGCATGCATATACTCTATTCAAATTATCCATGCAATAAGCTTCTCTTGTTCCTTAGGTACGTGGTTCTTGACCTTATGGAGAGCGACCTACATCAGATCATTCACTCAAGGCAGCCTCTGACTCCAGAACACACACGCTACTTTCTGTATCAGCTGTTAAGAGGCTTGAAATACATTCATTCGGCCAACGTCATTCACCGCGACCTCAAGCCATCCAACCTGCTGGTCAATGAAAACTGCGAGCTGAAGATCGGGGACTTCGGAATGGCGCGGGGATTAAGCGCGGTCCACTCTGAAGAGTCTCGGTCCTTTATGACCGAGTACGTGGCCACCCGCTGGTATCGTGCTCCTGAGCTCATGCTGTCGCTCCACCACTACAGCCTGGCCATCGACCTCTGGTCCGTGGGCTGCATCTTTGGTGAGATGCTCGGAAGGAGGCACATGTTTCCGGGGAAAAACTACGTGCATCAGTTGCAGCTGATTCTTTCAGTTTTAGGGACACCACCCGAGAGCATTGTTGGCTCGATTGGGTCAGACCGGGTGCGCTCTTACGTGCGGAGCCTTCCTTTGAAAGCACCAGAACCGCTTGCAGCCCTCTATCCACAAGCTGAGCCCAGTGCCTTGAACTTGTTGGCTGCAATGCTCCGCTTTGACCCCCGTGAAAGAATCAGTGCATGTCAAGCACTAGAACACCCATATCTCTCAAAGTACCACGACCCAGATGATGAACCGGTGTGCGTACCTGCTTTCAATTTTGAGTTCGATCGGCAGCCCATGGGTAAAGAGCAAATCAAAGAAGCGATACTAAGAGAAATCCAAGACTTCCATAAGAAAAAGCAGGGCGTCAGGAAGAAGATCCAGTTTAGGCCGCTCCATTCTTCAGGATCAGCGTTGGTCGGTGTTTCTTGTAACACCCTTTGCACAGCACAACAGTCTCAACACCTGAAGGACACGACACAAACTCACCAGCAGCACAGTCTCAACTACAAACCAACAGACACTACACAAACTCAAATTAATGTAAACTCATTTCAAACTGCACATCTTATTGGTCAGATTTTGCCACATTTAGAACAGTCGGTAAACTATCAAGATGTGGACATGCCCAGTGCAAACTCCGACGGCCAGCCGGAAACCATTGATCTGACCACTCCCACAGACAAGGACACGTCTTTTACTGAACCTGCGATTGACTGCAGGAAGGAGAAGAGTGTGTTATCCAATCACGCTCTTCCATCTTACGCCATCTCTCAGACTCCGCCCACAAGTCTTCCACAGTCAGTCCCTTCACTCTCTCTCTCACAGTCCCAGGTGCAGTCGCTCTCTCAAAATCTCTCTCGTTCCCTTGGAAAAGGGGGGAAAGGGACTACTGCGGAAGGTACGAAAAAAGAGGGAGCAATTTCTGAAGACACGAAAGCAGCTCTCAAAGCTGCTTTGCTAAAATCTGCACTAAGACAGAAGGCACGAGGTAAGTGTGTATGTGGCCATAGTCCATCTAACATTAAAAATATAGTTCATGCAAAATTTAAGTATTAATTTACTTCATCCAAGATGTAGGTGACAACTTTTTTTAAGTAGAACATAAAGATCTTTTTGTGCTGAAAACGTGGTCATTGGTGATTCATAAAATTCTTTCTGCTATGACATTAATGTAGTGATTCTCTCACCCCCAGATGAAGGCTCTGCAGCTCTTGGTATAGATTTAGTCAGAGGAGCTTCTGTTGGTTTATCCTCATCCGTGTCCTCCTCCAACTCCGGTCCAGAGCAGAGGAAGCCTGTCACAGCCCAGGAGAGACAGCGAGAGAGGGAAGAGAAGCGGAAGAAGAGGCAAGAGCGGGCCATGGAGCGAAAGAGGAAGCTAAAAGAAAAGGAAAAAAAGGAAGGGAAACACGGAGAATCGTTGGGTGGCGTTTTACTCAGCGATAATGACAAGATGCTGCTGCAGCGTTGGGTACGAATGATGGACAACCCAGCAGACAAATCGCAGAGCATAGAAACTAGTAATGCCAAAACCAGCGACAGTAAGATGGCCCAAATCCAGCCAGCAACAGGAAACAACATCATAAAAACAAACTCTGATGCGGGAGAATCGGTGCTGCCAAAACAACCCAACGAAGCACAGGTTTTCAAACCGCCACACTTGGTGTCTCAGATGGGACAGTGTGTCGCTGCTGGACTGTTTTATCCAACTTCGACCCATGGTGCACCACCCGTCTCTTTGGGTCAAGCTCAGAATGGAGATGTTGGTATTGTTGCAGGAGTTGGAAGTGTTGGAGGCTTAGGTGTGGTAACTGCCCCATGTGCCTTTGCCAAAAACAACATATTAAAACCACAGTTTGTTGGAACAGTATTCACCGGTCTTGAAAGCTGGACAGGAACGTCTTCACACAAAACCCACCAACCTCCTCCAGAACTGAATAATCCTGGTTTTGCACACATGCAAACCCATCCAAAGGCCATCACGCAGTCCAACACTCACGTCCAGCTGCAGCCGCTGGAGCCCTTTATGAACAAATCGTCAGTCCTGAACACCAGCATTGGAGTTTCAGACACCAGCACCAATGCAGAGTCCACAGACGGTCCTCAAGCTTTGGAGAAGCTCTGCGTTTTGGGGGATCGACAGAATGGCTCTCATTCACAAGGCCCTTCAAAGCAGCCTCCAGGAGCTGCAGCTCAACCCTGCCTGAGTCTCACTGACACGGGACAGTCCTCAAACAGCATCCCTGATATCCACACCGTCACTCAGCAACTCTCCAAATCACAGGTGAAGCTTTAGCTCTAATACACAACTACTATTATTATTAGGGCTGCATAAAATTGGAAAGAATTGACATTGCAATATTCACGGTTTCTGCAGGTTTCACCAAGTCAAATTTAAGACTTTTTAAGACCATTATGAATGAAATTTCAGACTTATACAGGGCTAAACCCTAAGAACTTTTACTTGTCCTATTAAAAAATTCTAATTACTTGAATCATACTTAATGTGTCACAACAAGCAAACCATACATACTTTTTTTTTTTTTTCAATAAAACCTTTCTTTGACAAGCTTTAAAAACTATAATAAACTAAATGTACAATAGTCTGTCCAGGTCAGTGTCCTCAGCACACATGTTCTATAACTAAAGGAGAACTTATAAATACATGGAGAACTTACAAATGTTATTGTGAGGAACCATATTGTTAAATAGAGTTTTGTTAAAAGTTTTATCGAGTGTATTGTTGGTTACTGTATGGGTGTTGGCCTGATTGGGTAGCTTTACATGGGCATTGGAAGATTAAGACCCATTTAAAACTATTTAAGACCTACAAATCAATATCTCAGTTAATTTAAGACTTTTTAAGGCCTAAAATTTTGTTTTTGAAATGTAAGACCCCGCGGACCCCCTGGATATTTGATTTTTCTGCGATACATATTGCAATATTGAATATAATTTCACCTGATGAAGTGAATAGCTATTTAAAATGGTACTACTGGCATAAGAGACAATGTAAATAAAAACGTGGAAACTAATTCTGGTTAAAATGTAAAGATTTTAATATACAGCAGATTAAATAGGGAAAATCTAGGTTAAAGGTCTTTGCAAATGTTGGCGCCAATAGCCTAGTGGTACTGTGCGCCAACATATAGCACCGACGTGCTCACGGCGACCCAAGTTATATTCCCGGCTTGAGGTCCTTTGCCAATCCTTCCCCTCTCTCTGCTTTCCTGTCTGAAATCTCTACTGTCCTATCATAATAAAGGTGAAAAACCCCTAAAAAATAATTATAAGAAAAAAAAAAAAGGTCTTTGCACATTTAAGTCTGAGATTTTTGTATGTTTTTTTCGTATTCAAATTCGAAAAATTTGTGTTGCATACCGAGTCTGATGCGTATTAATTAATCCGTTGCCAAATAATTCACAAAACAATACAAAGTCTTCGAGTAGTGAAGATGATTTTATTGTCTTCTCCCTGCTTAACAAAAGAAAGTAGAATATTGGATCCATCCCATCCTTAGATTGTGGAGAAAGGAAGGAGAGATCCACCTCCTTATCAAAGAGCTATGGGATTATCCTGACCGATTCAAAGTTTACTTCAGGATGTCTTTATATTCCTAACTTCGCTTATCATATAGGGCTTTGTGTTGCGAGACCAAGTGGATTAGTTTTTCCGATGCTATTTTCGATTTCGCCTTTCACTTGTACAGCGGCCCTGAAAAACACCTCTCAAAACGCATTTTCGGATGCAAAAAAAAAAACAAATGCGATTAGATTTTATTTAATTTTTTTGATGGATGAAACAATACGATTGACACAATGTATGGGCAAATGAATTTTTTTAACGTGCAAAAATTACGGACAGAAATGTCAGATTCAGTGTGCAATAACCTTAAGAATCATATAAGAGAATAAGAATCGTTTTTGGTATAAAATCGTAATCCCCAGAATCATAATCGTATCGTGAAGTCCCTAAAGATTAATATTTATTGGCTCTGTGAACTTTGCTTATGACAGGCTATAGTTAAGTTTGTTTTTTTTATACAATTTTTTTTGTTTAGTTGTTTCATCATTGTTTTTTTCCACCTATGCAGGTTGAAGACATTTTGCCGCCAGTGTTCTCAGTGACTCCTAAAGGCAGTGGAGCAGGTTACGGTGTGGGCTTTGACCTCGATGACCTCCTCACTCAGTCTCTAACTGAACTCCAACACTCCGACCTCAGGGAAAGGTCAGTTCACGTCTCACTTATTATAAATGCATCGGCAATAACAATGCTTCACTTTACTGTGATGTTTATCTGCTTGTCAAGTTGCAGTGCTCAGCGTAAATGAGTACACCCCCCTTTTGCAATATATTTTGGTGTATTTAAACAAAACAGTTTTATTAAACAGTTTTATCCATTAGAATAAGAGTTCGGTCATCTAACATCTTAAGGAACATAAAGATAATACATTAATCCAGAGTTAGTTAATTAAGAGTTATTGCAAAATAGTAACACAATTTCAATTTAATTTTATATTTAAGTTGCTTTAGATTTTTTCCTGTTTATTAAAATTGTATTTAATATTTTACCTCAAGAACATTAATTTGATGTACTAAATTTTTGGACTGTGATCTTAAAGGTCCCATGAAATTAAAATATTTTTTTTTTTTAGATGTTAGTATCAGTATTATTTGTTTTTAGGATATCTATAAGCTAGTGTGCACCAAAACAGTGACAAAATTCACATTTATAAGATATAAAACTGACATAATCATGTAAAGCTTGTAGTTTGTCACTTCCACCCAAATGGACCAACTGTTTTATTCCCGTCAGCTCACACTACAGTTTCTCATCACATCATAACCAATCAAATGCTCTCTAGTATCTGACATGCCCTGCCCCCTTCAAGACGTTTCTCATTTGCTTTTCATTTGATGCACTTGAGCTCAAGCACTCTCACTGGCAGAGCTGTGATAAAACAAAACACTATTGGCTAAATATTACTTTGTAAAAAGGGGAGGGGCTACTCTATGTCCCACCCTCTCACCGTGTTTTAGTTTAGATTACATCAAACATCAAATAAAATATTTCAAAGCACTTCACAGTACCTTTAAATTTTTGTTAGACTAGTTTTGGCAGGAACAATGGAAGTCAATGGGGCAAAAACAGCCACTAACGCAATGAAAGTGTAGTAAATTTGAATAATACACATGGGTTAAACCAAATCACATGATTTTGATGCTGAAATTTATTCAGTAAGTGTTTCCATCATAGTTTATGCACATTTTTTATTGGATAAACGTTTATCCTACTCAGTTTCAAAATGTATGCGCATCTTACCATTAAGCATTTATGCCATATTCTAAAATGCACATAGAAATAGGTGGATGGAAACAGCTACTGTACTGTGACCCGACAGGTCTATATTACAATTTTTTGTCATTCAAGGTTAAAATAAATGTTTTGCATTTAATTTAACCAAGATCTAATAAAATGTGATTCAGCTTTCTTTTTTTTGGTAATATTATGATATAGCAATATAGCAATAAATTAATAGCAATAAATTTGCACATTTATTGCACTAATTCATCTTAAATTATACATACCCACTGTACATATACATTTGTAATTGTTCAGATCTATCTGCATACCTCTGATTATTAATAGCAACCTGTACAAATATTCATCTATTGTAAATCTCTTTTCATAGTTAAGACAACCTGTATATAATATTCATAGTACATCCATCTGTAAATATCCATAGTTTTTCTATAATTGCACTTTATAACTTATACCTATATCCTGCACTTGCTGCTATTGCACTCCTGGTTAGACCTAAACTGCATTTCGTTGCTTTGTACACGTGTAATGACAATAAAGTTGAATTTAATCTAATCTAATCGTCAGGACAGTGAAAAATATCGTGATATGAAATTTATCATATCGCCCACCCGACTTCAGACCTAACAAGCCGTTTGCTCTGCAATGAACTGCTTAGTCTCCTTAATTGTAAGCCACTTTTACTAAAAGCATCTGCTGAATGTATAAACATAAATGAATGTGTACGGTCTCCTTTCTCTATTTCCACTAGTCACAATGACCTAGCCCCTCTGTCTGCATCCCTGCTCTCTGATTGGCTGGAGGTGCATCGCATGACCCCTGCGGACATGGAGTCACTTCAACAGGAGCTTCAGCTTGGATCTCCCATGATCCTCTCTGACAACTCAACGCTTCCTGATACCTGATCGCTCCATGCATTTTATCCTCCATCCCCTTGTAGAACCGGTTGAGGAATTTGATATCCGCATTGTCTACCAGTGTACGAGCCAGACGTTTACCTAGAAGAAAACAAACAAATCTCACCCAGAAAAGTGCCTTTATCTTTAATGGGTTCATAAACATTATTTATTTGTGCCAAAATTTTAATATGATGCTGTTCGGTTCTTAAGGGGCTTCATTTCTCCGAATTTCAGTGCCATTACTAAGCAATTCAGAAGAACCAGGAAGAAGTTAACTTCAGCTGTATTAGTGCCATTGATTTTTAGATTAATTTCAAGCAGATAGCAGCGGAAAGATTGTTGTTTTAGCAGACCAGCGTTTAAAGCTATTTTCTAGTACACTACAGTTGGAGTCACCAGCAGGGCGGCAGTATTACAGTGAATGAAACACAATAAGGGCAGCAGAGCACAATGGTATCATTATTGGAGACTGTAGAAAGTAGTGCCAAGTAGGAAACATTTCATTCGATGTTGCATGAATGCCTTGTAGAACGTAGTGAAACCACCTGCTCAGTTTTACACCAGCAACAAAAGAATAAGTATTGTTGTCTTGAATAAAGCTCTCAAAGGTATTCCTGTGTTGTGTAATAATTTGTATGAGTAATAAGTGTTACTGTCTATCCATTTTTGTTTCCGCAATGCTGTTGAAAAAGTCATTTTCCTAATTGTGATTTTAAAGTCTCTGTTAAAGGATTAGAGTATTTTGAGTGCTCAGGGAGACTTTTCATTATTTTTTTTTTATATGGAAGTAGGCATGAGACGATTACCGTTTTCAAGGTATACCGCGGTTTTGAAAAGTCAATGTTTTAAAACCACAAACATTTTCTGCTATACCATTCCTAAGGTATGTGTACGATTTTTATTTACGTTTATCAACAGTATGTCCAGCAGAAAAGATTTCCAAATATGCCATTTTAAATTAATTTATTTAAATCTGTGTTTTTGAAACTAATGAAGATAGCAGAAGTCAATGATTCATTTTAATAATTCAGCCTGACATGTTTACTGGTCCAAAATATTTTAAGTGTTTCTCAAAATAAAAGGGAAAAAAGTTTTTGTATTTTCCCAGACATTTAAAAAGAATATATTCATTTCAATACTGTGAAACAGTGATATTTTTATCCAAGGTTTCATACCTTCAGAATCTTATACTGGCCCATGCCTATATGGAAGATGATTATCTGTCATATGCAAATCAACTATGTAAATCCTGTTGTTACTTTGTGCAAAGCTATTTAGCCGTAGCAACAGTTCAATTAAGCAATAACGTAAAAAATAAGACTACAGTTTTTTTTACTTCAATAAAATGAGAACCTACATTTAACAAAAAATAAATAAATAACACTCGAAGGTGTTCATAAAACTGTCATGAAATCTTTATAATAATGACGCCATGAATGTGAATGAGATTTATAGATTATGCATAGTTATGACAACTATGAAGTGTCATTTATGTCATTTTGACATTGTTTGTTATGACAACTTGACAAACAAATACATCACAACCTGTTTTTGTCTTTGTCATGACAACTTGACATTACCAAGACAACATAAAATGTCATAATAAAACCCTTATTTTTTTTGTCATAAAAAAAAATTGGCAATAAAACCGATTCTGATTCTAATAAATCGGTCAAACATTGTCATGAGGCATTATAATTGTCATTTATGTTTTTCTGATCACATTTTCAGTGGAACAAACTGCATTTGTCATTAAAATGTTTCATTAAAAGTGTCATTACTCTGTCAAATAATTAAACAGTGTCATTAATATTTAATGATAATGACAAATTTAGCTTGTACCACTGTGGTTGAGGTAAAAAAAAATATTAATGACAGTGTTATAAAATTCATTACATATTTATAATGGCTTCATGACAATTATGTTTATGACAGATTTATGACAAGTTATGTCGTCTTGGTAATGTCAAGTTGTCAAAACAGGTTGTGATGTATTTGTTTAACAAACAATGACATCTTTGCATTTAAAATGTCATAACAGAGCGAATGACACTTAATGTTGTTATAAGCATGCATAAATTCTCATTCACGACGTGTCACGTCATGATTATAAAGGTTAAGATTATAAAGATTATAAAGGTCTTATGAACACCCCTTCAGGTAAAGTGTTACAAAAATGACTGGCATGCATTTATCAGGGTTCATACACATTTTTACTACTAAAATTCCATGACTTTTTCATGATTTTTCCAAGACTTTCAAGTAAATTTTCATTACCTAATGTTTCATGCAATGTCTACATATGCATGGTAAAAAAACAATACATGTTAAAATTTATTACAGCATATCGTACAACATGCAACAATCTATTTAGTTTCAGCTTATATTTATATCTATGTAAAATGTATTTAGATAATGCTTACACCGCTCTAATAATGTGAGAGTATGTGATTGGCCAAGGACAGAAAAGTAGTAAAGACGACTAACCTATATTCAAGTATACAGATATCTGTTTTCCATGACTTTTCCAAAACTTTGTGGCTTTTTCAAATTTTCCAAAACTTTTCCAGGCCTGGAAAATGCCATGTCAAAATTCCATGACTTTTCCAGGTTTTCCATGACCGTATGAACCCTGATTTATATTTCTGGCATGCATTTATATTTCAAATGTTTACAACTTAATATTTACATGTAATATTTCAAGAATATTATAAACAATATTTTCTATAATTTTGATCATGTTTGGATAAGTTCTGTAAAACTTGGATAACAATTTTAAAGTTCCATATAAAAGAGCAAAAGCAGCAAAAAACATCAAACATGGAAACAGTTCCTATGATAAGAACGGCCTGTTTCCCAGTGTTTACCCCACCATAAAATATACATGCTAAATATTACTTTAAAAAAAAAATCAATTTATTACACATTTTTATTTACAACATTCCAAGAGAAACAGTCACCAGCATACAAATATACAACTGTCCTTTCTGACTCTAGAAAAACAGGAAATCTGTAAAAATCTAATTGCACTCACGATGCATGTTTGCATCGGGACATGTTGATTACATGTCCCGATATAAAAGGTAAATACCATTTATCATTACTGTGTAAAAGAACGAATTAAGAGTTCATTTGTGCTTTAATATTCACGATTGTCAAATGTCACATTAGATCTGTTCAGCTGCCATTGAAAATTCATTGAAACATTTCATGTGAATCTGCATATTTACAGTTTTATCACGCAACTGAATCATCTCATTGGTAATTAAACTTACATATCTGAGACAGATAAAGGAGGATTATAAATCAATCAAATAAGCAGCTAAGAGTGTTTCATTTCAATAAATCATCATTTTTGGTTGTAAAAGTAATAGGAAACTATATTTAAAAGGATTAAAAAGCTACTATAAAATCCCTCTTTAAGTAGGACGGTGTTTTGGGTTGGTGTTTTGAGGAGTGTGTGTTCATCTGAGCAGCTGTACCAGCACTAGAAGAGTCAGAGTCCAGATGAGCACCAGGACGCGGTCGGCCCAGTTGTGATTGGACGAGCTCTTCAGCTGGATTCCTCCAACATGGTTCTGGATGAAGTTGGTAAAACTCGACACTTTGGCATAAACTCCGGGTCGGTTTGCTTCAGCGCATCCGAGACCGAAGCTCACAATTCCAACCTGAACCCAACTCCCATCACTGATCTGACAAGCCAGAGGCCCACCAGAGTCACCCTGAAAAACACACGCGCAATGAGGAATTATTTCATGTAGTTACAGTGCTTCCCATACATAGACTTTACTTGGGCGGACCACCCAGGTATATTAACGGCCGCCCAAGTATATTTAGAGACACATTATTTTTTTTTTACTATTATTAACATCCTTTTACACTTTTTTTTTTTTTGTATCCGCCCAATATAACTAAACATCCACGATTGATTAAGTTGTGGAAAATCTTCTCTCATTCACCTGTTTCATTCTGTGTGCGCAAGACCTGTCAACACTCCCACAGACAGTCTCACGTGCTCTGCTGACCCACAGAGGTTAAGCCTTTTTGGGACTGAAAAATTCATCTAATCTCCTAAAATGTCCGGGATTCAACTTTTGCTTTCTAAAGCTCGTATGCTTTTTGCATTACCTTTTTACTTGAGCCATCTTTGGCTTGGCTTCGCAGCTGACTGCGCACACACAGTCGCGAGAGCAAGAGAAACATTAAATAATTAATTTTTTTTTATCTAAACTTTACTATATTCTCGAAGAGGACGAAATGACTGGTCTAAACTGGCTGCAAAATATATGTACATCATTAGCAATGGTTAATCAACGCATTCGCCTTATTTAAATAATCTACAAGTTTAAAATTTTGCAATGATAATCTGTGATAGTCTGTTTTTATTCATTTTTCTGTCATTTATTTCTCATTTGCTGATTATTTTATTAATGTGATGTTAATATATTACATAGGCTATTTTATATACATATCTAAAATGTTTTGGCATTTAAGCTTGCTTTGAACTTGAAAGAGAGAAGCAGATTTTACCTGTCAGTGTGTGCACATGGCTCCTGAACAGCATAAAAATTAAGAGAAATAGTGGATTTTTTTATTTTTTACTTTTTTAATTAACTTTTTTTTTTACCCATTGAAAAGAAAGTGTAGAACAGAGTTATAATAAATAAAATTATTGTTGAAAAAATAAGTTAAGTTATATATTATGTTTGTCGCATATAGTTAACTATTTATGTGTTGTGGGTTAATTGTGTGTTTCAATCCGGCTACCACCGCAAGTATATTTCAAACCTGTGGGAAGCACTGAGTTATTTATAGGCTTATAAATGGCATTAAATTTTGTTATTGCGATTAAAATCACTGAAGCTTTTATCAAGGTCTCACGATACTGACAAACTGCAAAAAGTTTACTTTTAAGTATTTTTTGTATTATACCTATTAGTGTACTGCATTAGAATCAGAATAAACAAATGTTTCAACTATATTAAACTATTAAGTACAATAGGTAATGCTTTACAATAAAGTGCTGCTAAAATTGGGCATATACTGTAATTTAGCTAAATAAAATGGAAAATATTTAAACATTCTACTTTCAAGCTTGCAAATGACTCGGCATTCTGTTGCTCAGATTTGTGTCTGCATCCCTTATAGTGGAGTGTAGATTGCAATCATAATTGAATTTAGTTTATTTCACAGAATTTGTCGGTCGGTCGGTAGGTAGGTAGGTAGATAGATAGACAGAAATCTTAAACAATCCATCAAAAGGAATCTTTGTTTTAACCAAAATTTTAAAGAAAGTCACCATATATAAATATAAGCGTACTATAAATGACTAATGTACAACAGAATTACTACTTTTGAAAATAAAAACACTAAAAATCAATCATTGAAAGATAAAAGGCATATTTTCCTTCTGTTTTATTTTTTTACAGGAATAAAACAATTTGAGAAAAAAAAAATTCTCCTAATCAAATAATAATAATAAAATAAAAAACATACACCAATTTCATAGCTCCCAATGCAAGCAAATTAAATACTATAAATGTAATTATATTTTTTAAAAGTACAATTGTAGAAGTTTCATTAATAAACAAGAAAACTTAATAAAATATGCAGAAATACTGAAAATAGAAATGAATAATAAAAAATAAAAAAAACAACAACAACAATAATAATAATAAAAATGCTATACAAGCATTCTTCAAATAAATATTTTTTTTTCTCTCCTCACCTGGCAAGAGTCTTTGCCCCCCTGCTGGAAGCCTGCACACATCATGTCCGGCCGGATGTCAATGTTCTCTGTGGGGTTTATCAAAAACATATCCTGACAGGTTTTAGAGTCGATGATGGGCACCTGGACCTCCTGCAGTGGCCCGACACCCTGCAGAGCAACTGAAAGACAGGACAAAATCACAACATTACGCAATGAAAAATATGGTGTCTTTTCAAAGTCTGACAATACACTAAATTTGAAAGAATTAAACACTTTATTCAACAAGGATGCATAATGTTACAAAAGGGTTTATAAAATTATTACATAATAGAACATTCAGCTTGGAATCATCACACTTAGTAAATCACATCTGCTAATTAACAGTTTCCTGTATTGTGCAACTGAAGTGAGTTTTTCTTCTTTAGCGCATCTATGCTTTCAGATTGCATTATGGGACCTTGATCTCTGCTCTGACCACTTTTGATGTTAAAAGGTTTTTGTTGGCATTTACAGTATTTGAAGAGGGGAAAAACACATTGCGTTAGTCAGTACAGTACAAAAATGTGTATCAAGCTGCCAGTACTTCTGTTACATTTACAGAATTATATACAATTATATCACTTCAACCTCAGTAGTCGAAATAAAAAAAAAAAGTCACTTGATAAAATGTAAGGAGTTCAATTTTAAGGCTTGGAACCACTTGAGGGGAGTAAATTCAAAATCTTTTTTTTTTTTTTTTGCATTACTATACATTCGAATGCATTTCAATTGTTTCTTTATCCGAGCAGAAGCAGCCCAGCGCTTAGTATATTCAGTACAGTAGTATATTTACAACAAGAATCACGTAATGACAATGATTCTCTATTTAAGAATCACAGTGCAGAACCAAAACACTGTCATGTGAAATCTCTATTGACCTTATTATACAAGGTGGAAGTAAGCTCTATTCTGCCATTGTTTTAGAACTTCTGGGGAAATGAATCTGGCAAATGGGGAAATGACTAGGAATAACAAATGACAGTAAACGTTCAGACTACTTACTCTATAAAGAATTGTTTATGAGAGTAAATAAAAATATGACAATTTTGTAACATCAAGCAGCATAAACTGTTTTTATGGCTAAAAATCATCAAAAGTGAACTCAATGGCTTCCTTCACATATTCGTGAAAGAATAAGGTCAATACTTTGCCACTATAGATTGTACCAAACCCCTATATTTCACTAATTTTCAGCAAACAGTTTCATAATCTAAAATATAAATCAGCTTTAGCATGATCACTTTTTCTTTTATATGAAGCAGGTCAGAATAATTGTGTGAATTAATTTAATTATCATTTATTCATTCATTTTCTTTTCGGGTTAGTCCCTTTATTAATCAGGGGTCGCCACAGCGGAATGAACCGCCAACTTATCCAGCATATGTTTTACACAGCGGATGCCCTTCCAGATGCAACCCATCACTGGGAAACACCAAGACACCCCCATTCACACACATACACTATGGACAATTTAGCTTACCCAATTCACCTGTAGCACATGTCTTTGGACTTGTGGGGAAAACCGGAGCACCCGGAGGAAACCCACGCGAACATGCAAACTCCACACAGAATTGCCAACTGACCCCAGCTGAGGCTCGAACCAGCGACTTTCTTGCTGTGAGGCGACAGCACTACCCACTGCGCCGCTAATTATCATCAAAAATAAAAATAAACGTATGAAATGTGGCTGGAAATTATTTTACCCATATTTTGACAAATGCTACCAATAATAATTTTTAAAAATAAAGTAGGCAATATATTTGTATATAATATAGTTTCCATGTATTTAAAAATATATATCATATTTAAAATAATTTATAATAAAATAATAAAATAATAATAATAATAATAAGAATAATTAATAATAATTTGAAGCAGACACCAAAATAGGAGGTCACGTCTTTGACCAACATAATGATTTGTCCTGCTTTAACAAATAGGTCACTTTTGTCATTAACTAATTACTTACATTGGATCACACAAAAAATAAATCAAACCACACTCTTTTTTTTACTTCACAGTAAATAAAATGGTTTGTAAACAGCAATTTGTGCTGAGCTTAAGTCTGTGATTAAATATAACAAGTATGAAAACAGGTAGATGGGGTTTTTTTCCCCGTTAAGTGAATAACAACAGAAACTGTTGTAAGCAGGTACAGTAAACGACAGCCCTGATAACTATATCCTGCTACATTGACACTGATCTTAAACTGAAGTGAATCAACACTGAACTGACTGGAACTGAATAAAAACATGATTGTCTTCTGTACAGCTGCTTATCACTGAATTGAACTGGTTTCGTAATGAATGAACTTTACACAGTCAACAATTTCTACTTTTGTGTTTATTAACATGAAGCTGCTTTGAAACAATATTGTATGAAGCTCTTTAATGATGACGATTACATTGCAGATTGCAAACAATATACTGCAATTAAATCAATTGATGCAATAATTACTATTATGCTATATTATCAAACTGATTTTGGATCAATAATTGTACTATACATAATCATTTGTTAGATTTTTGCCTTCGGTTGTCATTTAACTCAAGGGAGTTTCAAACATTTAAATGTCACAGGCCCACAAATATGATCATCCTCATTTGAGGGACCCTGTTCCAAAATATATCTATATATCTATATCTATCTATATCTATATCTATATATATATATATATATTTTTTTTTTTTTTGGTATAATATCCTAATTTGTATTGAGAAAAAAAATTTAAATTAACGATAGTCAAAATATTTGAAAACCCCAGGTTTCATTCAGTGTTAATATTTACAAACATTAAAAATCAACACTAATAAATGTAATCTTAAAAAAAACAAACAAAAAAAACATAATAAAAATATATTTTCCCTATATAGCACAATAAAGTACAGATGCTTAAATTAACCTAAATATTTTTAAAGAAACTAATTTATATAAAAAGGAAACTAATTTTAATACTGGCGGCCTTAACTTCACAACTAATAAATATGTTTATTGAATTTTTTCCCATGTTGACTTCTCCAATCTTATATATAACGGCAACAGCTAACTGCACAATTCAAAAATTACATATTCTTACAGGTATATGATGCTGACACTAAGTACTAATAGGGACAGATGCCATATCCAAAAAAAAAAATATATATATATATATTATTTGTAGTAAATGTATTTAGTTGCCATGAGAATATTTAAATGAACACACCCCAACATCTACCCATAAAGGCCGGAGACACACCAAGCTGATGATCAGAGGTGACAACACAGTTGTGTTTTGTCAGCTTGGTTTGCACCAGTCTTAAAAACAATCATAAACACTCACTTATTAAATGACCATCAGAAAATGTATTTAGACTTTTTGAAAAGTTTACTGATTTTAATTTAAAGTAAAGTAAACAACTTCGTGATCTGCTACATGATTAAAAAAAAAAAATAGCTTGGCAAAAGGTTGATTTGAACCATTTTCAAATTTTGTCCAAGTTTCACTACTATGCATCTCAACTCCTAGTGCAAACAGCCTCTGCCAGCAGGTCGGGTTATTTACATGAAGTGTAACCGGACACTCTGGTATATAATATGCATGGATGAACTTGTACATTGTCTGCACCATACATTACAGTGAATCTTCACTCACCTCCTTCTCTGATGTCTCCCCATCCAGTGATCATGCACCTCATGTCGCTGCTGAACTGCACATTGGCATATGGCAGGCAGACAGGCTGAATGCGCTCGGTGTACACAACAGAAGTAGCCAGCTGCACCAGAGCAATGTCCTGACCCAGCTGAGGGTCTGTGTAACCCAGAGGAACCACCACTCGACTGATACGATGGCTGGTCTCGTCCGGGTTCCAGCCGTTCAGCTGATGCCGGCCCGCATAGATGATGTAGCCTGAGATGTCAGTCGGGCTGGGCAGAGAGGAGAAATTTTAACTAGGGCTGCAGGATATTGCTTTTTTTTTTTTTTTGTTCATCTGCGATATACAGTGCAAGTCAAAATTATTCGCCCTCCTGAATTCTTTTCTTTTTCAATTATTTCCTAAATGATGTTTAACAGAGCAAGGATTTTTTTCACAGCATTTCCTATAATATTTTTTTCCTCTGGAGAAAGTCTTTTGTTTTTTTTCAGCTAGAATAAAAGCAGTTTTTTTTTTTTTTTTAAACCATTTTAAGGTCAATATTATTAGCCCCCTTAAGCAATATTTTTTCGATTGTCTACAAAAACCATCATTATACAATGATTTGTCTAATTACAATAAATTGCCTAATTAGCCTAGTTAAGCCTTTAAATGTCTCTAAGCTTAATACTAGTGTCTTTACATAATATTTTACTAAATATATTTGCTGTCATCATGGCAAAGATAGAATAAATCAGTTGTTAGAAATGAGTTATTAAAACTATTATGTTTAGAAATGTGTAGGAAAAATATTTTCTGTTAAACAAAAATTGGGGGAAAAATATACAGGGTAGCTAATAATTCAGGAGGGCTTATAATAATAACTTATTCATCTGTATATTGTAAATACAATTTCACAATGTAATAAAATAAACAAAATCATCAGGGATTCCATGACTTGGACAAAAAGTATATAATATTCCCCGACTTTCAATGTCTGGTATAAACCTTTTAAAATTCCATGAGATCACAGAAATTGCATGAACTGTGGAAACACTATTTTTTTTCACATTTTGTGTGCATATTCAGTATTTTCAGTTTGTAATTTAAGGAAGAGCCAGAAGATAGATGGAATGAATGAATGAATTCAAAAAGTGCAAAAAGTCTTAGAAAGCTGTGCTAAATTGTATTATATCTTTTAATTATTAAAAAGAATTGCTGACAAATGTGTAAAGCCTAGTGGTTTGAATGACAGGAGCAAAGTATAAAGACTTCAAAATTAAAATCAACGTAATTAATTGCTTCATTTTTGTAATCAATTATTTTTGATGCTAATATCACAACTGGGGGATGTTTTTTCTACATATAAAAAAAATGAAACTGTGTAAAGCCTGAGCTGGTCTTGACAAGCTACATATAATATGCATACATTCCTTCAAGTGTAAACTCAAAAATAGGGGTTACAGTTAATATGCCATCACATTATTCTTGTTCTAAATATGCCTGATTTGTTTT
This sequence comes from Danio jaintianensis, assembly GCA_903798115.1. NCBI lineage: Eukaryota > Metazoa > Chordata > Actinopteri > Cypriniformes > Danionidae > Danio > Danio jaintianensis. The sequence continues at coordinate 5,337,600 of CAIGQV010019950.1, read as the reverse complement.
CTTCTTTATTTTTTTTTTTATTAAATTGTTGTACCTAATGACATCTTAGTGTCATTATATTTTGTGTCTTATATAAAAATCACAAGAAAAAATACACAATCTTCATTTTCTGTTAGATAAAAATCAACAGATCAACAGAAAATACACATTCTGTAGGAAAAGCAGTATTTCACCTAAATTGATGCTTGTAAATGCTTTTTTTGTCTTTGACCCAAGCCAAATAAAAAAAATAACCAAACAAGGTTGTTAAAAATGGTGTATCTAAACTTACTTGGGAAAGCAATGTGCAGCAGACAAGACCCAGCTCTCTGAGATGATGGTTCCTCCACAAACATGTCCTGATTTCTCAGTCTGCATGTACACATCAGAGATCAGGGAGATGTTGGTAAGAAACAAGATCTGACTGACAATTCAGAATATTCGAATATGAATGAATATGAATATTAATATGATATTCGAATTCAGTCAAGTATCAAAATGACATTTATTTTTAAACATTTATTTTTTATAATTTGTCAAAAGGATGAACATGTATAATGAGTAATATGGAATTAAGAATACACTTTTAAAATGAAAAAGAAACGGTTTAAAACTAAATGGATCACCCAAAAATTCTCATTTACTCACCTTTTACTTGTTTCAAACGTATGTAAGTTTCGTTCTTCTGTTAAACAAAAAAGATGACATTTTGAAGAATGCTGGAAACCTGTAACTGACTTCCACAGTATTTGTTTTTCCTACTATGGATGTAAATTGTTACAGGCTTTCAGCTTCCTTCAAAATATCTTCTTTTGTGTTCAACAGAGTCAAGAAACTCAGTGGTTTGGAACCACTTGAGGGTGAGTACTTTTTCATTTTTGGGTGAACTATCTCTTTAAGGTATTAAATGCATACATTTACTTTTGTATTAACGCATGATAGATTTATTTTTCAGTAAAGCAATTTGTTTTTGTATATTTTTGTAGCTTAAAAGCTGCAGTTTTTGTAATATGAGATATTTAAACAAACTAAAAACTCAGCCTTTATTTGTTGGTTGTAAAACGAGAGAGAAAAACATATGATTACACATTTTATGTTAAATGCATTGCTTTGGAACTAAACTCATGATCTTGTTTTTGTCTCTGCTGTCTGAGCTACTGGAATGTTTGCTCTTTGTAACTGAAGCCTATGAACCCTGCCTCAGATTTTCACAATTTCAGTTTCATAATGGCTGCCATTCTTACCTGAATATCCACCTGCCAAGGCCAAGCACCGTCTGCTGCTGACGAACCTCCAACAATCCTGTTTATCATCGGTGGTCGACCACATTCTGAGGCAAAAACAGTGATTTGGAGACTGGTTTGCTTTACTCTTTCAATTCAGACACACTCCTATAAAACACCTTTAATACATCAAACCAAATCTATTTCAAACACACACTTTAATGCTCAACCATACACCCAAGTACGTTATTGTAACTAACATATTAACCTTACAGACTACATATATTGTAGCATTTATAATATATTATGATTTAAGCTGGTATGTTTCCCTCTGACAAACATATAGACAGACACAACGCTAGTAAGGTAGAAATAATCAGTTTCTTACCTTGAGCCTCGCCCACCCATAAGCCTAAACGGCGAAGAACAAAGCAAAACAAGTTATAATTGAATCTCAATGGATTAGTAAGTAGTACAAAGATGGTTTTAGTTTCTTTCAGAGGAAAAACTAGTTAAAGCCACGTCCTTACCATTCAATATGACGAGGACAATCCAACAACATGAGGTGTGCCGCCCCATTCTACCTTTCTTCCTGAATGTTTTAAAAAAGTTAATTTAACAACGGTGAACGCAAATCTTCAAGACGCTCAAATGTGTGGAAACTCTAACTTCCTTGTTTGACGAAATCAAGTGATCAAGTGAAGACTGACTTAATAAGATGTCGGAAGTTTCGCCTTGGAAAAAAAAAAACGCTAACCGAGATCACTTTGTTCAGATGATCTGCGTACCTGTCCTCATTGACCAATCAGGAGCGTTGACTCCGCCCACCGTGAGTGCAGACCCCGCCCGCAAAAATCTTCTGGTTTCTCTGTTTTGTTGGTAGAGAATGTGGTAGGACGAGGGTTATTCGTAGACTAAAGAAACAGAGACTTTAGGGATAAGTAAATAATTTGGTAACACTTTATTTTGATGGTCCATTTGAGTATTAGTAGACTGTCTGTTTCTGTTTATGTCTGTCTGACATTTAACTGACTATAAGAAACTTTGCAAATACATGTCAACTTACACCAACCCTAACCCCAACCTAACAGTCTACTTATAATCTAATGAGAATTAGTTGGCATGTAGATGCAATGTAGCTTAAATTCAACAAAAGGACCATTAAAATAAAGTGTGACCAATAATTGATATAATCTCCACAACACATTGACGTTTCAAGTATTTAGTTTTGTCTTGGGGTGGGTTTATTGAAAAATCATTGATTTAATTGTTTCCCATAAACTTGTCACTAATTAGGCTACTTCAGTTTTAACTGTGGTAAACGTCATTTAATACTGATCTGCGGGTTGCAGGGACTTTTCTAAACAACAACCAGCCCTTTCTGCGTGCACGAAACAGGTAGAACAGGCTCACATGTCAAAGATCTTATCAGCATAAACACATTAATGTGACATTTTATTTATTGACCATGACTTTGTAATTCTCTGGTGGGCATATCATTCATTCATTCATTTTCCTTCGGCTTAGTCCCTTATTTATCAGGGGTCGCCACAGTGGAATGAACCGCTGGGCATATTATTAAAAAAAATGTCAAATGAATTAGACTTTACTCCATAGTCAGTGTATAATCAAACATGATTGCCTCTGTTAAATCATGTCATCCCTGCATAGATTGCTGCTGTAACACAAAATGTAACATATTAGAATGTTAGTTTCTGTTTTTATACAAACAACTTTTTTTTAAGTGATAGTATTTCCCATAGTGACATAGTCTATATCAGGGGTGCCCAAACGTTTTCCTATAAAGGGCCAAAAAGCAAATTTGATTGAGGGGTGTGGGCCGAATATATACCAAACCGTATATATTAAATTTGCCATGGGTAATTTTATTGGTTTATAATTTATTCGGTAATTTTTTTAAAATAACTAGAACACATGCTTTAAATCATATTGACTAATGCAGTATAATTTTTAACATTTTATAATGAACTTATTACAGTAAAACATAAACAATCCCATTTATAACACAAGTTCAATGCTGAATACACTAGTCAAGCTTATTTTGATTTGCTCACAGATGTCTTGTGCAGTTTGCTGACAGTATTTAAAAGTCTGATTCATTTACAGTATTTAATTGAATCCTTTAATTTCAGATGGATTTTTTTGTAGCTCAGCAATAAAACAAAGAAACAAATGGTTACGTTAAATTTGAAATGACAATCACTGTCAAAGGCATTCGTCCCAACCACCTCCCCATCATTCTCCCTCTCTTTTCAGATGGGATGGCAGGCCAAATCAAAGGTTACCATGGGCCAACTTTGGCCCGCGAGCCCTTCTTTGGGCATCTCTGGTCTATATCCAAGTAACATCTGTATTGTGCTTAAACATTGTGGAGCCCAAAAAATATGCTGCTGTTTCCAGATTGCATTATGTAGGCTAGTACAAAAATTGTAATCTAAATAAGCTTTTCCCCATTTTTGTTTTTATAAACTAAAAACTAACTTAATAAAAACAGGCTGAAGGAAATGTAAATTCATGTCTGTAGAGTTTGTGCAGCTCAAACTAACATTTCTGGATTGCATGACGAATGGGATACATGAAAAGAAAGTTCAGCAATGAATATGAGTCTGAGAGCTTATCAGAATGTTAGTTTCTGTTTCTATTAAAACAATGGCAGATAAAAAAAAAAGTGAAAGTATTTTCCTCATAGAGATATAGTCTATCTGTATTGTGATTATGAGGCCAAAGCTTTTTACAGACTGCATTATTCATTCTTTTTTTTTTCTTCGGCTTAGTCCCTTTATTCATCAGGGGTCGCCACAGCGGAATGAACCACCAACTTATGTTTTACACAGCCCTTCAAGCTGCAACCCAGTACTAATTTATGTGTCTGTGCTTTTTGGATAAGGAATCAGTCCAAGGCACTCGGAAAGTAAGTTAAAAAGCCTTTATTGACACTGCTATTGTTTTAAAAAGGTTTTGTTTTTTTTAATAGCCTGTCAATAAAGGCTTTTAAACTTTTTCACTTACTTTGAGTGCCTTGGACTTGTGATTTTTTATGTAAACAAAATTTTAGTATTTTAACCAATTTTCTGTATCACCAAGCCACCCCAAAACACACTTACTTACACTTACATTGTTTAATAAATGCTCTTCCCCTCTGTCTCTTGCTTTGTAATCTGGTTATAATAAACTCTGCACTGTATATCACAAATATTGTTGGCACGTTGGCAAGCCATGTTTGTAGCAATTTAGCATTTTGTTTGTATAAAGGTGTCTTATTAATGCTCTATATCCTACATTTGTATGTATAAGCGTAAATGGAGGATTTGTTAAGTGGAACAAGAGGGCGCTATGAGGTTTTACTGTTTTATTTTTTCCTAATGCTTACAACCAGTTTTAGAAACGTTGACTCCATTTATTAAAACTCTCTCTATATGTATATCAAAACCACAAAACACTGCTTTCAAAACTATTTTAAAGGGATAGTTATCCCAAAAATGAAAACTTTACCATCATTTACTCACCCTTCACATGTTCAGTTGAACACAGAAGATATTTTGGAAAATGCTGGTGTATGCAAACGATGCTGGGAAGCCGAAGAATCTGCAGGACATGGAGGATTTTTATAAAGAACAAAGGCAGTTTACTGTCCAGAACTCATGAACAACATCACAAAGCAAAAAAAATGTTTTGTGGACATTACTTAAACAAATTTTATGTTAAATATGTTACTCCGGAAAATACCTATTATAAAAGCATGCATTTTGTACAGTATGATTACACTGCACAGTTTATCAAATGCACATTTCCATTTAACAAAGCATTGCCGTTTTATACCGTCTGTATCTGAAGAATTATTAATAATTGGTGCCCCCTTGTGGTTACAATGGAAACGGCACAGAGATCACAAGAAAATATTACTGAATGTGTTTTCTACTGTTGTTTGAACATAACCAAAAAGTAAAATACATAAAGCCATAAACATTACAAGCAATGCATGCACCATGACACAAGGTAGGCCTATACTGTGCATACTGTATAAGGCAGTAAAAAATCAATGCCTTTTTACCAGCATTTAAAATGTAGTATTAAATTCAGTTTTTGCTTGTATTTGTTGTGTGTACGAGTATGATTTTTAATTCGGTTTCCCCCACAAGTCCAAAGACATGCGCTATAGGGGAATTGGGTAAGCTAAATTGTCCGTAGTGTGTGAATGTGTGTGTATAGGTGTTTCCCAATGATGGGTTGCAGCTGGAAGAGCATCTGCTGTGTAAAACATATGCTGGATAACTTGCCGGTTCATTCCGCTGTGGCGACCCCAGATTAATAAAGGGACTAAGCTGAAAAGAAAATGAATGAATGAATGCTTGTCATAACGATTTTTCAATGGCTCTGCTTTTTGTTTTGGAATATGGAAAAACTGCCAGTTTTTACGCTGTTTTCATCTGTTTTTATATTATTCGTTTTTATTTTATTTATACTTGTCTCTTTTACTCTTGTTTATGTAAAGCACTTTGAATTGCCACTGTGTATGAAATGTGCTATATAAATAAACTTGACTTGCCTTGCCTTGTCTTTTTCTGCAACATTAACTGGGCCAAAAATGTGTTTATGAATCTACTATTAAAACTTACAAGTGAAGTTTCATTATGTCAGTGTTGTCAATTTGGCGTGAGAACTACGTGGGCAGAAAGAGTGTGAGAAATGTTATTTTGAGTATGATCTATATATATATATTCCTTAACTCTAACACTGCCAGAGGTCATGTCTGATAATATTCTACCTCTTTCTAATATGGACATAAAGTAATCACCTCTTCACCATACATTACCTGTATTCAGTTCCTATGCCTTTCTTTTTTAAACGTATCACCTCTAGACTATAAGGTCTGTTTAATTATAGACTGCTGAATATAAGTGTTTAATGCTCGTTTATGCATCATGTCATATCACTCAGCTCTTTCTGTCATTTCTCTGGAGCAAAAGAATAGCAATGTGCTTTATGAAATGTAATTTATGCAAATGTTGATATTATTTCTTGGCTGTTTTTTGTTTTTTTCATATATTAAAGCTTAAAAATACAACTCTAAATACTCTGTTGTCAAGTATAATATAGCACATCATCCATAACACAACTAAGGAGAAAAATAGGTTTCTCTGCTGGATTAAAGATAGCTATATAAAATAAACCTCTTCAGATTTATTTAACAAGGCATCTAACTCAATTTGTTAAAATATTTTTTGACAAATTAAGGATTATTTTGTATGTGTGTATTTCAGAGTACATCATGCTGTCGTGTCTGTTTGTGTGTGTGAGAGAGAGAGAGAAAGAGAAAGAGAGCAGGCACTGAGCTGAGTCATTAATATTTCTTTCCAAATATGGTCAATATGGAGCTTCTGATTGTAGGGAGATACTCTGGGCATTATTGCCAACTAATTGTCAGAGGAAGTTGCTAAAGACAGAACAAATTGTTGCTAAATGTTGCTAATGAAAAAAGTTGCTCATTGCGTGATGACGTCATTATGTAATTGCAACTCAAGACTGAATCTCTATATACAAAATAATTAATGAGTTTTCTCAAATTGACTGGCCATCTCAGCAAAAACATTGTCTGAAATATGTTTATTTAGATTTGTCTGAATATAGTAGCTACTAAAAGTAATACAAACACTTTTAATTCATCATATTTTTATTAATTAATTCATTTTCTTTTTGGTTTAGTCCCTTTATTAATCTGGGGTCGCCACAGCGGAATGAACCGCCAACTTATCCAGCATATGTTTTACGCAGCGAATGCCCTTCCAGCTGCAACCCATCACTGGGAAACATCCATACACTATGGACAATTTAGCTTACCCAATTCACCTATACCACATGTCTTTGGACTTGTGGGGGAAACCGGAGCACCCGGAGGAAACCCACGCCAACACTGGGAGAACATGCAAACTCCACACAGAAATGCCAACTGACCCAGCCGAGGCTCGAACCAGCGACCTTCTTGCTGTGAAGCGATCGTGCTACCCACTGCACCACCGTGACGCCTATTTTTATTAATGATAATTTTCAATAATAATTATCTTTTTATTTTTAAATATAACACAGATATTGAGCAGTTCTTTTATTTTTACCATATCAACGACTGGACATAGTAAATTTGCTTTCACAGCACAGCATTTTCCAACCATGAACATAAAACTACAGTGTTTGAGGGTCAAGGTAGACGTTGAAACGTCTCTATCTATCTATCTATCTATCTATCTATCTATCTATCTATCTATCT
>CAIGQV010019950.1:5315000-5330105 GCA_903798115.1 Danio jaintianensis | reverse complement strand
TCTATCTATCTATCTATCTATCTATCTATAGACAATGAATAAAAAATAAAAATGTGGGGCTAATTTGTACCAAAGATGCTTCAACATATTATTGCTGTGAATACTTGTGACATTAGATTTTTATTAAGTTTGTTTTTAATAAATTAGCACGGATTTCTTTTACGTTGTCATTAAGGGGCATTGTTTGTAGATAATAATTAATTTATTCAATTTGGGAATAATACTGTAACGTAACCCAATGAGGTAAAAGTAAAGCAGTTTAAATTATTTATTTATTTAATGAATATTATGACAGAAAAATGTATGCTAACTCGAAATGTCTTCGATATCTTCCTTTTACTGAAATGACAATTGAATTTAAAAAAATGTTTTATATAAATTTGAAAAGTCAGAATAGATTTTGTTTTAATTCCTAAAATATCCAAAAAGTAATATCCACATTTTCAATGTAACTTTTTAGACTCCATTTTGTCTGTGTGTCTGTGTGTCTGTGTGTGTGTGTGTGTGTGTGTGCGTGCGGACATGCGTGTGTGTGTGGATGTTGTTCAGTTGTTCCACTCAAGATTTCATGTACGTATTAAAACCTTTAACAAACATTTACCTTGCAATCATTTATCTTGTGCTGTGAGTTACCTGAAATGCAAAAAAACATTATCCCAAATTATAATAATAATCATAGACGATAATCATTACACTAAATGTACACACATATGCAAATGTAAATGGTTTCACTTCCATAAGCAACATTTGGATTGCCTAAAACCAGTCATATGAGTTGATTTTAACACATTCAGTATGAAGCAAAGCCACTTGATGAGTAACAGTACGAGCTTTAAATAGTTTTAGTGAAGCAGGAGTGTCTGGCCATTATTATCTTCCTCTTTCTTTCTCCCTGTCTATCTTTCTCTCTGAAGGCATTAGCGATAGCGCGTTATGTACCACTAATAGTGCTTTCAGATGCACTCTGTTTGGTTGGGGGTTGGGGGAAAGACGGGAGAGAATAATCACTGATGTTTTGCAGGCGCTTTCAAACAAGCAGGAATGGATATTCTGAAGCTCACAGATATGATTGTGTATGAAGTGTTGTGCTATTAACTTTTATGAGTCATTTTCCATGCTTTTTCCAGTACAGAAGTGACAAGAAATGACATCCAAACATACAAAATGAAAGAGGAAGAATGATATGTTTACTGGTCTATAATATTATAGGAGTTTTAAAATGTTAATTCCCTTTAGTCCCTCTAGTATTGGGACAGAGAAACCCCCTCGCCGTGTTTTGATACTTTTTTTGGGGGGGATTCTCCAATGGATAAACACTTGCTAGCCACTATATTAGGTACACTTGCGAATATCAGCCAGTCACATGGCAGCAATCATTAGAATGGGGAAGACTGGGGCTGTATCTGAAATTGTCCCCTATACCCTCATTCACTATTCCCTACATTAGTCGGGAATACTAATATAGCCCACTTGAAGGAGTGAATGAAAATGAGTGGGTGAAGCACAAGTTCACTAAAGAGATACTGTTTTGTTTGTGTTTTGTTGGTTGATAACCTAATCATGAGGGATTTTTCTTGGAACTTCTTGGTCAGACCCTGTGATAGTTATTTAACACTTACCGAGCTGTCTATTAGTAATGAAACAAAGTATTCTGATTTCTGTTGTGTAGAAAATAGACAATTAAATAATAATCTAGAAATGTACACCAATGGGATATTGCTGTGGACGCCATCTTGTGGGCAGATGCGTAAATTCATTTGCCGCACAAACTCTCAAGGCTCTATTTTAACGATCTAGGCGCAAAGTCTAAAGCACATGGCCGCAGCGCATGGTCTAACAAGGTTGTGCTTATTCTCTTAATGAGTTATGGGTGTGTTTTGAGAATAAACCAATCAGAGTCTCATCTCCCATTCCCTTTAAGAGTCGGTTGCTTTGAGCTATGGTGCATTTGCTATTTACATATGGCGGACTTTGTAAGTGGAACAACTGAACGCTTTACTAGCAAGAAAACAGTTAAACAGAGCATCTGCAGCAAGGATAAAGAACGAGCCTTCTCCAATCGACCTTTACTTTCTCTTTCTCTCTTTCATGGAAACAGTGCTGTACACTCCACTGAAGACATTCATTAGCCTACATAATTAATTTTGTTTGTTAAGCGCAAAAATTTGTTTCAAAACTATTTCTAAATTCAGTTTTAATTTCCAGCAAACAAATAAATGAGCAACGATAACGAAGTGTGGTCAAAAAACTGAGTTATATCCAAAGTCACACATCCTATGGTCCAAAACCTGGTGGACAAATCTAAGCTTATTTTTTATAAAACAAATATAAATATGCATATATTAAATAATACTGCTACTACTACTACTACTACTACTACTAATAATAATAAACATAATAATAATGACATTATACAAAAGCAAGTTGTCATGAATAAACTGAAAAAGCCCCCCGAGGTGAAGAAGGCATGGAGGCAGTTTTTATATTTATGTAGAAAATAATAATTTTTGTAACATTTTAATCCTTTAATTTTTTTCATTTGTAAAGATATTTGTGTATTGCTGTACATCCTGTGTGTATTAAGCAATGTGTAAGCGAGGCGCACAACTAATGCGCTCTGAGCTGGACTTTAGAGCAGCTTTCAGTTGATCTATTGCACAGTCTATTTTAGTTCCTCAAAATAGCAACGCGCCAACAATGCGCCTTAACACTCCTCTTTTCTAGACCGGAACACCCATGAGTCCACAAAGTGACGCAAATGGATTTGCTATTTAAACAACGTGGCGGAAAACGGGAAAATTAGGGTTGCGCTGGTCTCAATATAGCAACACGTCGCGGCAAACACGTCTTGCGCCTTATTGCGCCGGGTGTATGATAGGGCCCTCAAAGTGCATTATGGGTATTCTCTAGCCACTGAGAACACAAACACATTAAGAAAATGTGCTGCAAATTCTCACTATGCAAAAAAATTAATAAAACGCACTGCAATTTCTCACAACACATCCAAATAGCACTGAACACAATGGAAATGTTTCAAGGAGACACAAAAACGTGACGAACCCGCAAATTTAGGTTGTGGTTATTTAGGCTAATAACATACAAAAGACAAGGGAGTGGTGTAATCAGGATGTTACAATAAATGAAAAACTCACCTTTCAAAGATCACCTACAACTGCACTGAACAATAGTCATGGCACAATAAGCAAATCCCTGCCAGGTCCGTCACGTTTTTGTCACGGTCACACAAGGAAGACAAGGAAGTATAAACTTCAAGGGTGTTTATTCAAGTGATATGCACAACAGAAGCAAGGTGAAGCAGGTGAATGGTGTTGTAGAAGGTGAGCGATCTCACATACAAACAGTTCAGCTGTTCAGTTCAGTTCAATGGTAATCACCAACATAATAATAATAATAATAATAATAATAAATTTTATTTGTAATGCGCTTTTCTTAGACTCAAAGTGCTACAAGACAAAATACTAACTATACAAGGCAAAATACCAAAAATAGCAGAAACAGCACAACAATAAAAAAAGATGCAGAGAATATGAACCATAAGATAGAAAAAAAAAGTTAACAAAATGATCATCCTAAGTTAAAAGCAATGCTAAAAAGGTGAGTCTTAAGAAGTTTCTTAAAACAGTCCAGACAAGCGGCATTCCTAATGCTGATGGGTAGTGCATTCCACAGCTTAGGCGCACTGTATGAGAAAGCCCTACCACCCATGGTCTTGAGTTTACAGCGTGGCTGATACAGGGTAAGTCCGGATGCCGAACGAAGACTGCGGGCTGGAGTGTCAAGAGTCACCAGGTCACGAATGTAACCAGGTGCTAGCCCATGCACTGCTTTGAAGGTTAAAATCAATCCGTGACTTAATTGGAAGCCAGTGTAGTTGATGAAGTACAGGAGTAATATGGTGACGTGATGATGTATGTGTCAGAACCCGTGCAGCGGAATTTTGAAAATACTGTAAACTTCTGAGAGAACTTGTAGGTAAACCCCCAAAAAGTGAATTACAAAAATCAAGACGTGATGTGATAAAATCATGGATAAACCTCTCCGCATCAGGTCGTGAGAGAAATGGTCTAATCCGTGCAATATTGCAGAGATGAAAGAAGGCAGTTTTTGTTAAGTGTTTGAAACGGGAATTAAAACTGAGCTGTGCATCAAAGAGCACCCCAAGGTTATGCACCTGGGTAGAAGGAGACAGTTGAACATTATCAACCGAAAGTGTAAAATCCTTATACTGGTTAACATTAGTAGAAGTGCCAATTAGTAAAACCTCAGTTTTGGAACTGTTTAATTTAAGGAAGTTTTGATTCATCCAGGATTTAATTTCTAAAAGACAGACAGATAAAACTGACATAGCAGTGTTAAGATCAGGGCGAGCACTAACATAGATTTGTGTGTCATCAGCGTAGCAGTGGTACCCCAAGCCATATTTTTTCATAATCTGGCCAAGAGGCAACATATAAATATTAAACAACAGTGGACCAAGGACAGACCCCTGAGGAACACCCTGATGCAGTGGAACAGTCCGAGATCTATGAGCACCCAAGCAGACAAACTGAGAGCGGTCGGTGAGATAAGAGACAAACCAGTTAATCACTGTACCAGACAAACCAATCCACTTCCTGAGCCTGCCCAGCAGTATACTGTGACATATGGTATCAAAAGCAGCAGTGAGATCTAACAAGACTAGAATGCCACAGACCCCACTATCCGCAGTTAGAAGAAGGTCATTTACGACCCTAACTAGAGCAGTTTCGGTACTGTGACCTGCTCTGAAACCAGACTGAAATTTCTCAAATAGAGTGTTTGCATGAAGATGATTATGGAGTTGGCTCACCACCACACGTTCAAAAACTTTAGCCACAAATGGTAAATTTGAGATGGGTCGATAATTTGACAACAGTACAGTGTCGCTGCCAGGCTTTTTAAGAACAGGTGTTATAGCGGCCGTCTTCAATGCAGGTGGATAAGAATATAAGAATAGTCACTTCCCTTAAATAGGTGTATTGGCATTCACAGGAGGAGGAGAACATCCATGGAAGAGCACAGGAGAATACAGGAGAGAAGACGAGGAGATCCATGCGTCTTTGATTCCAGCCGCTGAATGAGTGAGTGAGGTGAGTATATATAGTGGTGGGGAATGGGCAGGGGTTGTAACTTCCCTTCAGGTAGCAATGAGAAGTAGTAGTGATGGCACAGACCGGGCATCCTCGGACGTACTGGGTGACGTCCTGTTAACCTCATGTTAGGCCACCAGTACTTCTGTCGGAGGAGTGAGAGGGTTCGCCTGCTGCCAGGGTGTCCTGAACCTAGGGAAGTGTGCGTACTATCCAGGAGCTGAAGACTGTGTCTGGTGAGTACATAGGTTAGGCCCGGAGGAAGTTCAGGGGGCGCTGGTTCTTCTAGGGTGGCAGTGCGAATATCTTCGTCCACTTGCCATAATATGGGTGCTAAGAAGACCGACGAGGGTAGGACTGGTTCAGGAATGTAATGGGGATCTGGAGAGTACATACGAGAGAGGGCGTCGGCTTTGAGGTTTTTATGGCCAGGTGATTTGAAAATTGAAGTGGGCAAAGAATAGTGACCATCGGGCTTGACGTGCATTAAGGCGTTTTGCAAGGCGGAGATATTGGAGATTTTTGTGGTCGGTAATTACGGTGAAAGGGAACTGGGCTCCCTCGAGCCAGTGGCGCCACTCTTCGAAGGCGAGTTTGATGATAAGTAGTTCACGATCACCGATACCATAATTTTGTTCACCAGGAGTTAATTTCCTGGAGTTGAAGTTTCCAGCCGCTCCAGAATCCGATTTGGGACGCACCTTATGAGTGTAAATGAGTGTGTATGGATGCTTCCCAGTACTGGGTTGCAGATGAAAGGGCATCCGCTGTGTAAAACATATGCTGGATAAGTTGACGGTTCATTCCGCTGTGGTGACCCCTGATGAATAAAGGGAGGGACTAAGCCGAAGGAAAATGAATGAATGAATTCATTATTGTGGGATTGATTGAGTGTACTTCAGAACGTCCATTATAGTTTCGAACACCACTACAAATGGCTGCTCCCTCAAATAGTGCACTATAAGGGTATGTGGGGCGATTTTGGATACAGCCTACACTGTAAAAAATATCTGTAATTGACATTTTCCGATATTTTGTGATTCACAAGTGTTTTCTGTTTATTTACGGTTCTGAATTGCATTATGGGATGTTGATCTCTGCTCTGTTGACTTTTGATGTTGAAAATTTAACTCTACAGTTTAACAAAGTGACTTTTATTGACATTTTAGTAGTTTGAAATAATATAATATATAAAAAATAATATGTAGGGAAATAAATCTGTAAAATAACAGAAAATGTACTGCAGTTTATTACAAGGTGTTTGTAGCGTAATATACAACACCAACCCAGACAATATATCACTTTAAACTATTAAAAATGTTCATAAAATTCACTTTTTCGAAGTTTTCAATGTTAAACGTTGTTGGAAGAAAGATCAAGATCCCATAATGCAATTCAAAAGCATAAATAACATAAAAAAATGAATCTCAAAATACAGAAAACGGTTAATTTACAGATATTTAAGTTAAAGTGACTTTGAAAGTGGCATGACTGATGGTCCCTTTACCACATGATAAGAGTCTGACATACCTTGAGCAATGTTGAAATCTATCCTGTGACGAGAAAAGTGTTTCAACACCACTGCGTGACTTGCATCATCAGCAGATGTTAAATGTGCTTTTGTTAAATACGCTGCTGCCTTAAACTTCAAAGTAAAGTCAGTCCTGTCTGGCGTTGTGTTTTCTTAAACACAGTTGTAAGTTTCCTGCTCCCTGTGAAGAAGTCTTCCTTCACCACATGCTTCCTCTCACACAGTCCTATTTTAATCAATATTATTACAATGTTTCCTTTGGTGTTATTGATGTACATCCACAGATGGCAAGATGATGACGTGTAGCTTTCTCAAACACTTTCAGAAGGGATTTTAACTAAAAGCAATTATTCATCTTAGCTTTACTTTATTAAAATCAGAAGCTGTCTAATAACTTTAATTACCTATAAAAGAAGTTGTTGAACCATTGTAACATAACGAACAGTCGTCTTTATTATTATTATTATTACTACTACATATAATTTACAAAAAGAAAATATTGTTACAAATGTACCACTTATTAAAATATAAAACAGTACCAACATCCTTTTATCTATTATTTTTTATACAATACAATACGATACAGTCATTCATTCATTTTCCTTTGGCTTAGTCCCTTCATTCATCAGGGGTCGCCACAGCGGAATGAACTTATCCAGCATGTGTTTTACACTGCGGATGCCCTTCCAGCTGCAACCCAGTACTAGGAAAACACCCATACACTCTCACATTCACACACTCATACACTACGGCCAATTTAGTTTATTCAATTCACCTATAGCGCATGTCTTTGGACTGTGGGGGAAACCGGAGCACCCGAAGGAAACCCACGCGAACATGTGAGGAGAACATGCAAACTCCACAACAGAAATGCCAACTGACCCAGCCGAGACTTAAACCAGCGACTTTCTTGCTGTGAGGCGACATTGCTAACCACTGAGCCACCGTGTCACCCCAATACGATACAATACAATACAAATCTTTATTTATAAAGCAGATTTAAAAACAACTGAAGCTGACCAAAGTGGAGTACTAAAGAAAACTAAATAAAATGAAAACAAGACTACCAAATTAATCAGTAAAAGAAAAAATGTCGGGTTCCGCACAATTCCTTCATGTCGTCCCAACACAAATGGATTAAGTTAACTTAATTGTTTTTACAAATTTAAGTGGATTGAAGATAACAATTAAGTTGTCCCCAAAAAATCCCAAGAATTGTGTTGTTTCGGCTTATTTTAAATAAGTAGTTTGAAAAAGCAGCACAAATATTTTTGAGTGAATATAGAAACCTGTAATTGAGTATTAAAAGAGAGAAAAAAATAGATATAGATCTTTAAAATGGACTTAAACACAGAAATAGAGATTATTAAGGGACCTATTTAGGTATATTTATATTGAAAATCAACTTCGATCTAACGTTTAACTATATTTCTGAACTTCCAACTTTAAAATCCCTCCCTCTAGATATGAAATATATAAATTTACATTGTTTACCGCATTAAGCTTGCTATAATTTATCATATTATTTAAACTTTTTGTTGTTGTTCTTTTGTTGCTTTGAGTACGTCTATTCTCTGTTCTCATTTGTAACTCACTTTGGATGAATGCATCTGCCAAATGATTGATTGTAAGCGTAAATGTAAGTAATAGACCTTTTAGAAAATACATTTTTTATAACAATTGTTTGTACTGCGTAAACTCTTGAAAGACAGGGCATATTATGAGTGTTGTAACAGTTTGAAACATCCTGTTTTCCGTTATGGGTGTAACTACTGCACACTAACCTCATGTTAAGACTTTATGGTGGTTTTGATGTCTTCTAACTGATTTAAGGTCTGCAGAAGAAAAAAATCTGAGAAAATCCTTACTTTAAATGTACAGTTCTACTCATCTACTCATCCTCAATTTGTTCCAAACCTGTTAGAGTTTCGTTCATCTTTCGAACACAAAGGAAGATATTTTGAAGAACGTTGGATAAAAAAAAAAACAGTATAGTATTTTCTGTTCATACTATGGATGTCATTAGCTGTTTTTTTTATCACAATATCTTGACCTTTGTGTTCAACAGAAGAAAAAAAATCTTTTTAGGGTGAACCGTCTCTTTAAATCAAGTTATAGCTGAATAATTAATGTAAATATTGATTATGTATCCTAATACAGTTGAGCAATGTTTATGTATTCTTCAGGGAGTAAGAGATTCTTATAGAGAGGGTGTTTTTTTTTTTCAGAATAAAGCACGTGTGTGTGTGTGTGTGTGAGAGAGAGAGAGAGAGTGAGTATGAGAGAGAGAGAGAGAGAGAGAGAGAGAGAGAGAGAGAGAGAGAGAGAGAGAGAGAGAGAGAGAGAGAGAGAGAGAGAGAAAGCTTTCTCTCTCATTGATTGGTCCAGCCCTGCCTAGTCCTTAGAGAGACAAACTGAAGTAGCCAGAAAGACGCATATAACGGTATGAGGGCATAAAGGCAACACTCAACTCTGAATAAAGGCAGATCTTTTTTTATCTCTTCCTCCAGCACACAGATGAGTTTCTCAGGATATCTTGGGCTGGTTTACCTGACCTACCCTGTGCTTGTGTTTTTCTCTCGGGCTCATTCGGCTCCGGTGAAGGACCAGTACTCTCGGGGTGTGGTAAGATCAGCTTTAATCTGATTTTCTATAAATTGAACACTTTTACAGATAGAAGAACAAACACTGTACTGCACTAGTGGATCTGGTTTGTGTATTTGAGTAGTATACGCTCAAAAATAAGGATTTTTGCTGCTTGTTCAAACTACTCATTTAAAACAAGCTGAATCAACACAATTCTTCAGTTTTTTGGGGGGACAACATAATTGTTTTACTTTCAATCCACTTCAATTTGTAAAAACAATTAAGTTAACTTTATAAATTTGTGTTGGGACAACATGAAGGAATTGTGTGGAACCCAGCATTTTTTACAGTGTATGTTATTAGTTCAAATCACTGTGCAACAGATTTATATAATATTTGTTAGTGGAATTATAAGGAATTTATACTCTTTATTTTTGTAATTTTTTTGAAGAAGCTACAGTAACTAGCTCTAATGGGTCAAAATGTGTTACATCATACATACACTGCAACAATTTCCTGTAGAATCTAAAGTAACTTACTAGCAGCAGTTCGCCAGTAACTTACTGTAAATCAATTACAGCTAAAACACTGTATTTACATTTACAGCACCATTTATCTTGTTGATGTCAGTATTGTATATATTTACTTTAAATACACAGTATTTTTCACAATGAATCCTTAATACAGTAACATACTGCATAACTGTCCTACAGTAAAATGCAGTTAAATACTGCGTCATTTACAAATATCATTAATAGTGTGTATGAGCTTGAAATATAAATTTACACCTCACATATATGATTATATAACAGTGACAAACTTGCTATTTGTCCAGGGGTGCAATCATTTTAATTGATTACAACTTTTCATTTAAATGTGTTATTAGGCATTAACCTTAACATTAATGGTTAACATTAACCATTTTTCTCAGAAAGTTTCACCAGATAACAACCAAATAAATCCATATATGCAAAGAAAACCAATCTAATTAGTTTACAAATTAAGTTATGTGTAATAAAATGAAATGACGCAGGGAAAAAGTAGTGAACACATGAAGAAAGGGAGGTGTAGAAAGGCAGTGAAAGCCCAGACAGCAGCTGAAATCTCTCAGTAATTCTTCAGCAACCCTTGTAAATGAATATTACCTGCTTTAGTCCAACATTTACATTAGCAGGAGGATGAAGATGAAACCAGGGTGGACATTTCAGCAAGACAATGATCCAAAACACAGCTAAGGAAACTCTCAAATGGTTTAAGAAAAAGAAAATCAAGCTGTAGAATGGCCCAGCCAATCACCTGACCTGAATCCAAAAGAAAAAACTTAGTAGTCAATACAATGACTTTAGTTAAATTATGTTAATGGGACTTTACTGTACAGAGTTAACGAACAAAAGGCCTATAAATAGTCACCGAATTTTCAATGTCATACACCAGATAAAAATTTTAAACTAAGTCTTGCAATATTTACTGATGTGATGAACACCACTGCAAATACAACAATCTGAATATTCTTAAAAGGCACAATAAAAGTTTAAATAATAAATAATTATTCACAGTATTTCTAAGTGCCCATGATATCAATACTATGCATGTTCATTATCACCATACAGTGCTCAGCATAAATGAGTACACCCCATTTTGAAAATTAATATTTTTATCCATTTCTCAGTGAATATAGGTCAATACATACAAAAATAATACATTTAAATTCATGCACAAATATAGCAATTTCCACAAAACTTTATATACTTTTAGTTTCACTTGGTTTTTCCACCTTTAAAGTTTTTATTTAATATTTTTTCCTAAGATGCAAATTTGGGCTTCTCATTTTTTGACCGTTATCATAAATTATTTTGTTGGTGAAGCTCCAGATGTGGTTTCAGTGCTGACTAATCTAATCTATATGCACAAATATAGTATTGTAAAGCTTCCTATAGAACATATTAATTTAAAAGAGAGATTTGTGATGGGGTGTACTCATTTATGCAGAGCACTACTGTATATTGAATAATTGATTATCGGCATATGTCAAGTCACATGGTATTTCTGTGACCTGTAGGACTGGTTGAGCAGGTATGGGTATCTGCCTCCTCCAGACCCGCGCACTGGACAACTGCAGAGCAAAGACGGCATCGAGAGAGCCATCAGAGAAATGCAGAGATTCGCTGGACTCAAAGAAACAGGCAAACTCGGTACATAATCCAAAAGACCTTATCACATACTTAGCCATAAAAGAGCTTTTTACTTGGGATGCAATCCATTAGATCAGACTGCGGTTGCACCCCCCCCCCCCCCCCCTCTTTTTTACGTTAATAAACTGTAATTTTAGAAAACAATTCAGTACTGTTAAATTTGGCTGTAAATTTACAGTAATTTTTACAGTATACATGAAACGACTTATAAGCCTTGCTTTCCAAAACCAGTCAATACTTTTTCTTCAGTTCTTCATCTTTTTTTCAGAAGCTTTTTGTCCTCATAGCTGGGGAAATGTGTTATAAATATATTTTTTACATTACAATTCGCCATAATAGCGAAATAAAAAATCCCCAACGGTATTTCTGCAATTTTCCAAAATGAAAAACAATATTGGGGGATTACGATTAAAACGTTAGGAAGAATTTAGATTCAGATTCAGATTTATAGTCTCTACCTCAATTGTTGTGTTAGAAACACTCATGCAGCATTAACCAGTGTTTTTTTTGAAGACTTTGTGGTGGTTTTGGTGTCTGATTTGAGGTCAGCAAAATCTGAGAAAATCCTTACTTGTTTTAAAATCTCACAAATATATAATGAATGTACAGTACTGTGCAAAAGTCTTGGGTCCCCAGTTACATTTGTTGTTTTAGTGAGGGTATAATGGCATTATATATTACTTTTCATTCTCTTTATTAAAATACAACCAGAAAATAGTTGGATTTTTTTTAGGTCTAATTGTTTAAGACATAACATTTGAATGAAAGAGTTAGAGAAAGATGGAAGAATGAATGAAAAATACTGGAGTTTTTGTCTTGGTTTGATCTGCATTTCTGCCAGAGCTGTTGTCAATATTGCCTGAATTGATGGAAGGCTAAAACGTACAGACAGATTTTAATTCGTCATGTAATTCCCACAAGAAAGCAGCTAATTTGTAATAGTTTTATTCTTCAGCATGATAATGATCCCAAACACACAACTAATGTAATGAAATCATATTTGGAAAGCTGAAGAAACAGAGACATGAAATGGCCTCCACAGAGTCCAGACCTGAATATTAAATGTATAGGCAATAATATAGTGAGTATGAGATTCTCCTGGAGAGAAAAAAAGAAAGATAGAGCATGCTAAAGGAAGAACTCTTAGAAATGCTGAAAGATGCTTGATATTAAATAGCACATCATTTCAGAAAAGACTCAACAAAAATGTTCAAGCTGTTGTTTGGTGCTAAAGAGGTTACGCTAAACACAGACTTTTGATGCTAGTCTTTAGATTCCAAAAGTAATTTTGTTCTGAATATTATGTACATTTCTTGCTTGTACATTAAAGGTATATTTCACACAAAAGCAATGACCCTGCACTTGCTCCATACATTTTAGATAGATAGATAGGTTCAAAAGTCTTAGCCTCCTAAAAGCTGGTGGTGGTGGCCTTTTGCACAGTACTGTACATTGCATTTTTAATACGAAAACTTTTTTGTACCGTTTACTGTGTTTTACAAAATGTCCGGTGGTAACTGTGCAAACTATTTGTGGTCCATTTATGAATATTTTCCTGCTTTCAAATCAACTTTACACAGAGTGTCCCTGAATAACGACATATGTAACTTAATAATGAGATTTAGAGGGAATTTTTCCTAATTCTGTGGTCAGTGGCTTGTAAATGCTGGCTTCAATAAATCTCCTCAAGAGAAAGAGTTCTTCCATTGTCTCTCCTCCTCCTCACATGGGGTTTTATTACATGTGCTGACATGGGCTCTGTGTCTCAGAAGTCTATATATTGATCCGGTACCTTCTGCCGTTGTGTTTCCAGACAGTGACACCCTGAAACTGATGAACACACCACGATGTTCACTGCCAGACATTATAGGCATTGAGGACAAGCTGAAAAAGCGCAGGAGGAAAAGATACGCAACCACTGGGCTCCGCTGGACAAAGTCTGACATTACATGGAGGTCTGTATGATCGCTGCTAACTAAACTAACTATCAAGTATAACTAACTAAAAAAAACCAAGCACTTTATAGATACAAAATATTATTTAGGTAAGTAGTATGATGGCGGCATGGTGGCTCAGTGGTTAGCACTGTCGCCTCACAGCAAGAAGGTCACTGGTTCAAGTCCCGGTTGGGCCAGTTGGCATTTCTGTGTGGAGTATGCATGTTCTCCTCGTGTAGGCGTGGGTTTCCTCTGGGTGTTCCGCTTTCCCCCACAGTCCACAGACATGCGGTATAGGTGAATTGGGTAAACAAAATAGTGTCCATAGTGTATGCGTGTGTGTGTGTGTGTGTGTGTGTGTGTGTGTGTGTGTGTGTGTGAGAGAATGAAGGTGTATGGGTGTTTCCCAGTACTGGGTTGCAGCTTGAAGGGCATCCGCTGTGTAAAACATGTGTTGGAATAGTTGGTGATTCATTCCACTGTGGCGACCATTGTTAAATAAGGGACTAAGCTGAAGGAAAATATATGAATAAATGAAGAAGAATATTTTTTTTAATTTTTTTATTTTTTTTCAAAAAGTAGGCCTACTTGATTTTTAATGTACTTAAAGGAACAGTCAAACTTTTTTTTTTTTAAAATAGGCTCAATTTACAGCTCCTCTAGAGGGTTTTAATAATTTTTAATCCATTCAGTCGATCTCCAGGTCGCGAACACTTTTCGCTTAGCTTAGCATAAATAATTGGATCGGATTAGACCATTAGCATCTTACACAAAAAAATTAAAAAATGAGCTTCGATAATTTTCCTATATAAAGCTTCACACTTCTGTAGTTACATCATGTACTGATAGAAAATGAAATAATTGCTATTTTCTAGACCACTATGGCTAGGAACTATTCTCTGGTACTGCATTAAAGTTGATTATTAAGCCAGAATGAGAGTGTAGTTTCTAGCCATATTTGCCTCGAAAATGGCAGTTTTTTCATTTTCCGTCAGTCTCAGTACACAACGTACTGTAACTAACAAAGTGTCAAGCTTTAAATAAAAAAATTATTGACTCTCTTTTTTCGAATTCTTGAGGGATATGCTAATGGCCTAATCTGATTTAATGATTTATGCTAAGCTAAGCTAAAAGTGGTCCCACCAGATCCGCAGATCATCTGAATGATTGCAAAAATGGTAAAATTCAATGAAGCGTGCAACGTTGAAGAGCGGGTGGGGGGAAG
Source organism: Danio jaintianensis (assembly GCA_903798115.1). NCBI lineage: Eukaryota > Metazoa > Chordata > Actinopteri > Cypriniformes > Danionidae > Danio > Danio jaintianensis. Next base: position 5,315,505 of record CAIGQV010019950.1, on the reverse strand, counting down.
AGATGGGGGAGAGATAATTTTAACGCGGGCCAATTGCGGCCCCCCCTCTTCCTCCCTCCGGCTCGCAACTGACATCAAAAATATAACAAGATAAAACCCCTCAAAACATAGATTTTTTTAATCACGGTTGTGCAGTCGCATATAGCCACTTGTGGTTTTGACCCACCACCTACTGGACATTTAAAGTACTGCACTATACGTTCAGCTTACTTTCGGTTTCTCTCAGCATCTGGTCGAAATGTCACATGGTCACATGCAGATTATTTCTGTGGCTGATTTAAACGTTGAAATATATGTCCGTAAGTGCTCAATTTTTACTAAAGCTCTATTTTTGAAAATATTCAAGGGTCATTTGATTATAATCAGTTTTATACCACCTGTATTGTGTTGTGCAAACATCTTCATGGCTTACACGTTATGATGGTGGTGTAAATATGATCATTTTGCTAATATTTGCTAAAGACGAGTCTTCTCTGACGTCCAGCGTTCACCAGCCTCCGGCGCC
>CAIGQV010019950.1:5291359-5302706 GCA_903798115.1 Danio jaintianensis | reverse complement strand
CTAGAGCCTCATCTGCTGCTAAAACTAGCCTAGAGCCTCATCTGCTGTTATTATATTATATAACTATTTTTAAATGCATTAAGGGATTGATCTATCCGTCAATGATAGATGCCATTCCAAAATGCCAAGATTATACTGCCAAGTTTCACATTGATGTAATCCCTCTCAGGAGATGCCTATTTCTTCAAGAACAATTCATACTGGGTGCTGAAGAATGGAGAAATGGACCAGACCAGTGTCACCAAGAAATCAACCGCAGTGGACTGGATGATGTGTCAACAAGAGACTCCAACCAAAGCTCCAGAAAGCCCACGGCGGAGAGAAGGAGAAAACTGCCACTGCGGCGACAGCGCAGGCCTGCAGATGAGTGTTTCAGCCTGGCTACTGTTCATCACAGCACTGCTTCATATAGGCTTCAACTCGCAATAACTCAACTGTCATCTGCCTTATTTTATATACGGACTGCCTCAAAGCACTTATAGTGATAGCTGATATCCAAAAGAGCAGCTGTACTATTGTGAATATATTATGTTTTTGATCTATGCAAGCTTTATGAAGGTATTAAGGTGAGACACTGCAGGGAAAACATTTTTGTTAAGCAATTTTGAGATTTTTATATATATATATATACAGTTGCAATCAGAATTATTAAACCCCCTGAATTATTAGCCCCTCTGTTTATTTTTTTCCCCAATTTCTGTTTAACTGAGAGAAGATTTTTTTCAACACATTTCTAAACATAATAGTTTTAATAGCTAATTTCTAATAACTGATTTCTTTTACCTTTGCCATGATGACAGTAAATAATATTTTACTAGATATTTTTCAAGACACTTCTGTACAGCTTAAAGTGACATTTAAAGGCTTAACTAGGTTTATTAGGTTAACTAGGCAGGATAGGTTAATTAGACAAGTTATTGTATAACGATGGTTTGTTCTGTAGACTATTGAAAAAAAATAATGCTTAAAGGGGCTAATAATATTGACCTTAAAATGGTTTTTAAAAAATTAAAAGCTGCTTTTATTCTAGCTGAAATAAAACAAATAAGACTTTGTCCAGAAGAAAAAATATTATCAGACATACTGTGAAAATTTCCTTGCTCTGTTAAATATAATTTGGGAAATATTTAAAAAGAAAAAAATTCAAAGGGGGTTTAATAATTCTGATTGCAACTGTATGTATATATATGTATATATTTTTTTATTTTATTTTTTACTTTTTTGATTATCATAAATTTTTTTAGTCTAATGGGAAAAAAATATCCAAAATACACTTTGTGTTTCTTTTATAAACATTATCAGTTTGTGTCTGTATATTTTAATGACAATACATATTTTTTAAAGGTATTTTTCACAAAATTACTTATTACTTAAAATTATTTTGTTTTTGCACTGAGCTGTAAGTCTTCACATTTCAACAACACTTACAAACACCAACCTTTCCCGTTTTATTTATATCTGTATTCTGAAGGTATTTACATAGAGATATGTTCATACTCATAATAAGCCGGATTATATTCAAAAACAATTTCTACAAAAAAGTAAAAATGGAATTTTTGATGAAAAAATGTAATTTGATGAAGAGATTTTCAAAATTCACCATTGTAAAAACCTCAAATAGAGTATATCAAAAAAAACGAAAGAAGTATATTGAACATGACTTCATCCAGCATCCAGATATTTGTAGATGTTAATGCAAATGATCCTAGATTTAATAAAACAATACCCCATCTGCATATTTAAAAATCAAGTTTTACAAAACTTGTAATAGAAAAAGTTTGCAATTTGTAATGTAAGACTGGTGGGGATATGGGCAATATTGTGATTATGTTTAATAAATTATTTGCTCTGTTCACCTGCAGTGTCTTTCCTTTAAAAAACGATAACCATATTTATTTATTTAAGAAATTAATGATATATTTTTTATTATTATTTAAAGCATTTTTCTGTCACCCCATTATATTATTTAATACATTTAATTATTGTCTATTTGACTGTACTTATATTTCATCCATGGCTACAGGGTAAAATACAGAGTACAAAAGATAATAACTAAATGAATTAATTTATGTTATGACGACAACATGAGATATTCTGAAATCTGTAGGTAGTTATTATGATCTCAAACTGTAATGACAGAAGGATCCATGTGGTGGCAGAAACCCACCAGTGAATAGTTTCTTGAGCACAACTTTTCTTGCTTTTCTTGACACATTCCTTGTACAGCTGTTGCGATGAGCTGGATAATGATTTTATATCCACAACATTTATTTTCAATTCAATTATTATATTCAAAACATTTTATTTATTTGCGTTGCTAAATTGGATTGTCTTATATGGGCATTTTCAGACCGGGGGTGTATTCCAAAAAGCAAGGATAACTTACCATCTGCTAAACCCTTAACTCTTGGTTGATTAACCCTATATCTGCGTACTTAATGTTTGTCGGTTATTAATTCAGAAAACCCAGACTATGTTAATCCTGAAAACATGATACATTCTGAACAGAAAGGCAATACCTGGATTCACCATGAGTGCAACGCCTTCATTCTTCATTTTCTGTTTAATGGGAAGTTTAAGTTGCCCCCTATTTGTAGTTTTTATGTCTGTGTGAAAATTTTGTTGAAAAGCTAATTATATTGTTATATTGTAACAATAATATAATTATATTATATTGTTGTTTAACTGCTAATTATACATTAAATTCAATGTTAATTACACCAAAAACAGTGTGTTTGTCAGATAATCTGTAGGTTTACATATCTATATATATATATTTATTAACGTTTTATTAATTTTACAATTTGTTTAAGTTTGATTCCACATTTGTTATATTGATTTATGTCTATAATTCAATTATATAAACAATACATTTAACAAAAAGCATCCTGTCACAAACAAACGAAAGCAGATCCACCATGTGAGAAAAAATAATAAACAGTGGTACAAACACACATTTCTATATAAATTACTTTTTAAATAACTTTAATAACTTTTTTATTTCAGAATTTATAATATATTTATTTTTATCAATATTTAATTTTTTAATATATTAAGAAACACACACACCCAGATGTGCACATCAAACCCTCACCCCACCCCTCATAGCTCCATTGAGTGCAGTGTGTCTGAGATTGCATGTCTGAGACTGCATGTCTCAGCTTGCATATGCAAGTGTGCAGTCAGATACTATTGCAGAGGTGAACTAACCCTGAACATAACTTGATCCATAGTAGGTTGTTTTCAGAGCATAAGTTGCTATGGTTACTAACATACCCTGAAAGTTACCTTGGTTTTAGGAACTGAAAAGCTAATGTTAATATCTTCAAACCTCTCCGGCTATATCACATTCCCTGCTTTCTGGAAAACTCACATGGAGATTGAAACTCACAGCGACTATACACTCACTGGCCACTTCATTAGGTAAACCTTACTAGTACCGTGTTGAACCCCCTTTTGCCTTCAGAACTGCCATTATCGTGGCATAGATTCAACAAGATACTGGAAATATTCCTCAGAGATTTTAGTCCACTTTGACATGATAGCATCACGCAGTTGCTGCAGATTTGTTGGCTGCACATCCATGATGCAAATCTCCCGTTCCACCACATCCCAAAGGTGCTCTATTGGATTGAGATCTGGTCACTGTGGAGGCCATTTGAGTACAGTGAACTCATTGTCATGTTCAAGAAACCAGTCTGAGATGATTCGCGCTTTGACATGGCGTGTTATCCTGCTGGAAGTAGCTATCAGAAGATGGGTACACTGTGGTCATAAAGGGATGGACATGGTCACCAACAATACTCAGGTAGGCTGTAGCGTTGATCAATTGGTACTAATGGGCCCAAAGTGTGCCAAGATAATATCCCCCACACCATTAAACCACCAAAATTTCTTCCCCATTTTGATGCTCGGTTTGAACTGCAGCAGATCGTCTTGACCATGTCTGCCATGTGATTGGCTGATTAGAAATTTGCGTTAACGTTGGACAGGTGTACCTAATAAAGTGGCCGGTGAGTGTATGTGCTAAAACAATGACGCATTTTTACCTTGTTTGGCTTGCTTTTACAAGGCAACATTTAAAAAGCCCTAAAATATGTTTTTGCAAGTCAGATGTCAGTAAAAATGCTGTCTCACTGATCAGAGATGAACAGAGATGAACTGATATGTCTGCTGACGCCTGTGGCTTATGTGACGCATACTGTACATAAGGGAATGTACATTTTTTTAGAGTGGAAATAAAGGCTTTGTCGGGACAGCAGTCCTGCAATGTGTACAGGAGAAATGACACATCGTGAGATGAAAAGACGCTCTTTGAATATAATAATGTGCTCACAGAGACGGACAGTGCTACTTTTTAAGAAACGCAGTTCCTTTTATCAAACAAACCACTGCTTGGTTTATGTTGGATTGCTTTTTATTTAAACCAAACTCCTCCTCAGTTTGTTTTACATGGCGCTCAGACCTGCTTGTTTTTTTTGGTGTGAATCTGAGCACAATGAGCTACTGTATATGCACAGGAAGTGTTTTTCAGCCACCGATTAACTTACGGTAAAAGGTTGATGTGACTATTAACAATTTCATAAGTCAGAATTATTAGCCCCCCTGAATTATTAGGCCCTTTGTATATTTTTTTCCCCCCAATTTCTGTTTAACGGAAAGAAGATTTTTTTTCAACACATTTCTAAATCTAATAGTTTTAATAACTCATTTCTAATAACTGATTTATTTTATCTTTGCCATGATGAAAGGACATAATATTTTACTAGATATTTTTCAAGATACAAGTATTCAGCTTAAAGTGTAATTTAAAGGTTTAATTAGGCAAGTTAGGGTAATTAGGCTAGTCGTTGTATAACAGTGGTTTGTTCTGTAGACAATCAAAAAAAATATTGCTTATGAGGGCTAACAATATTGGCCTTAAAATGGCTTTTAAAAAAATGTAAAACTGCTTTTATTCTAGCCGAAATAAAACAAATAAGACTTTCTCCAGAAGAAAAAATATTATAGGAAATACTGTGAAAATTTCCTTGCTCTGCTAAACATCATTTGGGAAATATTTGAAAAAGAAAATTCACAGGAGGGTGAATAATTCAACTGTAATTTAATTAAAATATAATCAGTTAAATAAACTTAAGCATTAATTTATTTGTTCAAGCATAAAACGATATTAAAGACTGGTTAAACGCAAGTGTTGTCAGGAGCAGCAGCTGAGCGCTGAAACTTCATTGAAAATACTGAAGTAAAATAAATTTCCATATTTTAAAGACATGGCGCGAAATAACGGAATTTAACGCAGTGCTTCTTGTCCAGTATGAAACCCACTTCATATCGTATCCCAGTCAGGCCAGTAAAGTTCAGTGACTGGTTTTAAAACAAACCAAGATCTTGAACGCGGTGAGTTTACAATGGCAGTCTCAGCTGGATTATTCCAAATTAAAAGTCCCCATGCATATATCCAATTGCTGTTTGCAAATGTGTCTAAATTAGACACAACCAGAACGAAAACACACAAGATGCCTCTTTTATAAAGTGTGCATATGCTCAGATTTGATCTTAAGAGTGTATGTAAATTGACAGCAACTTTCATATTTATTAAAACACACCTTTAAATCACCATGTCAAGGTCTGAGCAGGCGCACACACATTTTCCTTGTGGTAAAGTCGTAGTACTGCAGCTATTTTAACATTTAATAAAAAGCGGTGTACTTGAACTGAATTTATAAACGACAAAGATTAATTGTGCAGTGCTTTTTTTTATTATTAATGGCATATGCTAGATTAAACAGACCTTTTAATAGTCTAATGTTGAGTGTTTTGCTCACATTCTGTATTCTACACAGTTTATTCCCTATTGTTGTTGTTGTTGTTGTTTTATGTTATTTGTGATGAGAATTTGTGACGTCTTGATTTACTAATGCATAAAATCCACAATAAATAAATAATTCACTGGGCCTGAAAACAATTTCACTGGGATTTTTTTAATTATATGGGTCAATGGCATACTGTGTTCATGTTTTGCTGAATAAAAAAAAGCATTTAAAAATTCCTACAAATGCTTTTCATAAAGATGATGCTTCTCTGCTGATGTTATAATGAGGGAAACATTTGTAACGATTGTCTTGTGTTTCATGTATTCATGCGATGCAGACACAAAAAATATATAGACCTTTTATAAAATAAAAGGTCTATATATTTATTGCAATCTTTTTTCCTTTTTAATTGTCATTGATGCATGCTTGTCATTTGTTATTTTGCAGATAATATGTTACCCTGGATCACAAAATCAGTCTTATGTTGCACAGTTATATTTTTGGCAATAGCTAAAAAAACATTGTACACTACCTGACAAAAGTCTTGTCGCCTATCCAAGTTTTAGGAACAACAAATAATAACTGGACTTCTAGTTGATCATTTGGTATCAGAAGTGGCTTATACGGAAGGCAAAGGCATCTAGATTATGCATATTTTACCAAAAAAAATATGATCATGCCTTGATTTTTAATTATTTAATTAAGTAAGGTCTGACTTTGCTTAGACAAAAGTCTTGTCACTTAACAGAAATAATGTACAGTATAGAATATAAAGTCATGGTGCAGTGGAAAAAGAATGAATATTGTGTATGACTCCCATGAGCTTGGAGGACTGCATCCATACATCTCTACAATGACTCAAATCACTTATTAATAAAGTCATCTGGAACGGCAAAGAAAGCGTTCCTGCAGGACTCCCAGAGTTCATCAAGATTCTTTGGATTCATCTTCAATGCCTCCTCCTTCATCTTACCCCAGACATGCTCAATAATGTTCATGTCTGGTGACTGGGCTGGCCAATCCTGGAGCACCTTGACCTTCTTTGCTTTCAGGAACTTTGATGTGGAGGCTGAAGTATGAGGAGCGCTATCCTGCTGAAGAATTTGCCCTCTTCCTGAGGTTTGTAATGTAATGGACAGCACAAATGTCTTGATACCTCAGGCTGTTGATGTTGCCATCCACTCTGCAGATCTCTCGCACGCCCCCATACTGAATGTAACCCCAAACAATGATTTTTCCTTCACTGAACTTGACTGATTTCTGTGAGAATCTTGGGTCCATGCGGGTTCCAGTAGGTCTTCTGCAGTATTTGTGATGATTGGGATGCAGTTCAACAGATGATTCATTGGAAAAATCTACCTTCTGCCACTTTTCCAAATGATCAACTAGAAGTCAAGTTATTATTTGTTGCTCCTACAACTGGGATCGACGACAAGACTTTTGCCAGGTAGTGTATGGGTCAAAATTATAGAATTTTATATTTTGGCAAAAATCATTAGAATTTTTAAGTAAATATTATGTTCCATGAAGATATTTTGTAAATTTCCCACTGTAAATTTATAAGAACTTAATTTAATAAGCAATACACATTGTTTAAAGACGATTTTAAGTGTTATTTTCTGAATATTTAAATTCTTTTGCACAATCAGATGCCAGATTTCAAATAGTTGAATGTCAGCCACATATTGTCCTATCATAAAAAAACAAGCTTCAATAGAAAGATTCATTATTTTTATAGGATATATAAATCCTAATTTCCAAAAATTGACCCTTATTACTGGTTTTGAGAAAATGGGTCACATATTATAGCTATTTTAAAATGTTTGAATGAGTTTTATTTTGTTTGTATTTTCCATTTGAGTTACATTTCAATGTTTTTGATGTGTTTTTGTCATTTTCTTAGATTTTTGCAAGTTCTTTAATTAATTAAAGTTATTTTTCTACATGTATTACTGATTTATTTACATACGTCCAGCTGAAATAAATGATACATATTGATTATTTAACTTGTTGAGCTAAAAAGTATTTTACGTTTTATTTCACGTTTTAGTTGCCAGTACTAACCCGGATCAGCATCACTTGTGAGTGTCTTTATTCTGCGCTCTGTGTCATGAATGCAGGAATGTTCAATGTTCACATCGACACACCTCAGGTGGAGCTGCAGCTTCAATAACATTCATTCATTTCCTTATCTGGAAATTCGGGCTAATTTGTGTGACTAACAGCTTCAGGCAAAACTGAGCTGAAGGATTAATTTCTGAGAAAACATTTTTATGTTTGTACTCTTAAAAACGATCGAGTTTCAAAATAAGTTGAAAATATGCGAGAGATAACATTCATGGGCAGAGTTACAAATCACTGAGGTACACTGAAAAAAATTATTCATTGGATTTACTCCGTTTTTTTAAGGTAAGTGGTTGCAAAGAATTTAAATGGGCTGAACTTAAACCCATTAAGTTGACCATGACTAAATTTAATATGTTTAAATTCAGCCCATGTTAATTGTTTGTAACCACTTGCCTTCAAAAAATCCAATGAATAATTTTTTCAGTGTAATTAAAGCTGATTAGCTTTCTAGACACTGTCATAAATAAGGTCATAGATGTGTTTATGGGTCACACTTTATAATAAGGTATTGTTGGGGATGTTTTCATCCACTCTGGGGTGATTTTGGGTCTTAATTTGGCCATAACTTTTTCTGTGTTTCAGCTAGCAGAATGATTTTTGGTGACAAATCTTATTTTGGGAAAATGCTTTGAATTTAAAAACAAAAAAACTCAACGATACACTCTGGGCAAATTTACTACCCTTGTGTTACGTTAGGGATGAGAACATCCACTGAATTAAACTGCTGTAAAAATGCATCAGATAAATATGTTTTTGCAAAAATCTGTTAATCAACCTCTATCCTGATCAAAACTACTAAATTGCTTAGAAAATTGCAGGATTTTAAGTCTTTAATTGGCAAATTCATAAATGATGTCACTAATTTGGTGAAAAAACACACACAAAATGACGTATTTTCAATATAAAAGTAATTGTGGACTGGATTTTTTTAGCCTTTTATCAAAGTGCACCATCAAATGTGCTTATAATGGAAGTCAATTAGGGAGAACAAAATGAAAATCTAACAATGCATCAAAGCCAATGTTGTTACTAATCGTTCACATGTCCAAGACTGGGATAAAAGGTTAAAAAAAATCCAGTCCACAATTACTTTTTATATTGAAAATACGTCATGTTGTGTGTTTTGTGCTTTTTTTTTGTGTGCAGATGATTAAAATGTTGCTAACACTATTAAAAAAAACTATAAGGTTTTCTTGGTTCTTCCTGGCACCTTCATTTTTGAGTGTGTATGTACTGTGATTTCTGAAAAAAAATTGCCATATTGATATTTACAGATTGCATTCCATTGTGTTTTAAAATGGAAGAAAATGTCTGTAAATTGTACGAAAATGTAGTGGTTTAAATCCTGTGTATAAAACAGGATAATATGGGTGTGTGTGTCTTTGTTTAAAGGGATAGTTCACCCAAAACTGAAAATTGTGACATCATTTACCCTTCACTTGTCACAAACCTACTAGGGTTTCTATTTTTCTGTTAAACACAAAAAGCTGAAAACCTGTAAGCATTGACTTCCATATTTGTTTTTCCAACTATGGAAGTCAATGGTTATCAGTTTCTTTTGTGTTCAGCAGAAACTCAAAGCTTTGGAACCACTTGAGGGCGAGTAAACAATGAGTACATTCTTTCTTTTTTCCTGTCTAACTATCCCTTTAAGAGAAATGCAGCAAATTTTACTTTTTCACATTTCTCTTTAATTGTTTTGTTTACATTTTTTTTTCATTCATTCATTCATTTTACTTTGGCTTAGTCCCTTTATTCATCAGGGGTCGCCACAGCGGAATGAACCGCCAACTTATCCAGCAGATGTTTTACACAGCGGATGCCCTTCCAGCTGCAACCCAGTACTGGGAAACATCCATACACACTCATTCACACACATACACTATGGCCAATTTAGTTTATTCAGTTCACTTATAGAGCATGTCTTTGGACTGTGGGGGAAACCGGAGCACCCGGAGGAAACCCACGGCAACACGGGGATAACATGCAATCTCCACACCGAAATGCCAACTGATCCAGCCAGGACTTGAACCAGCGACCTTCTTGCTGTGAGGCGACAGTGCTAACCACTGAGCCACCATTTCCCCCTAAATTTATTTATTTATTTTTAATTATAATTGATTAGTTTTAGTTATATTTGCACTTTAAGTTAAACTACACAGACATGATTTCAGCTTGCTGGAATAAGTTTACATGTTTAGTATTTTATTTTCGGTAATGTTTATTTAATATCACATTGTTTTTTATGTTTTAATTAAGAATTACTATCCGATCATTATAATTATCATAATGATTTTTTTTTTTTATGCATTTTTCTTCTTATAAAACAGTGTAACGCATTTGGTACTCAAAACTGCTGTGAAGAGAGTTGTTTTCATCTGAAAATGGACAGAAAATGGTAATGCTGATGTCACGCTATACTGAAAGTGCACTGTCAGCATAATGAAAGAGAAGTTGATTAAGTATGTGAAGAATGAACACCGAATAATAAAAGAACTTACGACAAAAGCACAAGTGTGACCAGTAGTGAACACCCACATTTATGACTTTTGAAAGCCGGGAAATGGAACAGTTTGTCCTTTTCTCCCCTTTAGAAATGCAATCTGATGCCTACTTCAGTGCAGGGAGGGGCGACTTTGGTCCTGGGGGGCCATTGTGCTGCTGAGTTTTGCTCCAAGCCTAATCAAACACACCTGAAACAGATTTAAGCAGTAGGCATGAAATTAGTACGAAACTGCACACAAAAAAATCCACAGTGAAACTTGTAATTCAAGCCCAGTTGTGATGCAGTAGCACAGCTGTAATATTTCAGACTCGTGTCCTATTAGTATCAGACAAGAAGGTCACAACAAGGCAAAGATCTGACAGAGATACAATATCACAATGTGCAGACATATTGTAGTCGTTATCATCATGCGAACAAAGAGTGTATTAGGTTCTGTTCCGCTGGGGATTATTTGCTTGCAGGACTCTGTGATGCTGTCTGGTGTGCGGAGTGGCATTTATCTTATTAACAATTGAAGGTCATGTTCAAGTCGTGGGTGTTTAAGGTGAATAAAGCAGCCCACGGATTGGTAAACAACGTCATAAGTAGGCGATATCAAGTAAAAGTTTGACTGAAAAAAATGAAGCTGACATCACTAGGTGTGTTTCTACCCTTCAAATTGAAATTACAAATTAAAAAGCGCCTAATGGAAATGCAACGCATCCATTTTGCAATAACATTTAGAAAATAGCTACACATTTGCTCAAATTTGCAATGGAAACACAACTTCCCATAGTGGACTATATTGTGGATATTGTGGATATTAGATAATAATGACCTCAAATGCATTGTCACTTATAAAATAGCTTCTGGTGACTTCAAAAATATGGAAGCGATCTCATAGGCTCAGTTCATGGGTTTC
>CAIGQV010019950.1:5261328-5291349 GCA_903798115.1 Danio jaintianensis | reverse complement strand
CGAAACCAGCTGATGGAGTATACACTAACCTGCGCATTATTCAGTCACAAGATGGCGCCAAACAGTCAAAAACACAAAACTGACAGAAACAAAACTGGTTGAATTAGGCATAGACTAACCTATGTATAACTGATTCACAAGACGGTGGCAAACATTCAAAATCAGTTAACAACAGCAGCGTGACACAGACAAGCAGATACATATGAATGTGCATGTAAGTATATGGATGTAAATGTATTCGCTGACAGTCAAGCTGAATGTGCACAATATACTGACACTGAGAAAGAAACCATGCTGTTTTTAGCCTTTAAGCCCTGAAAATTTTCAGAAGCATGTCTTTTATATAGGTATGGTGGCTGACAGAGCTCAATGCAGCGCAAGTTAAGAAAACACGAGAAAAAACAAAAACTAACAAACTGAGAAACAAAATATGCGCATGCAAACTCACAACACATGATCAAACTGGCCCACGGGATCAATGCGGAGACTTGTCTGTCACTGTGGTCTTTCAGGAATCAGTCTCATGCTGTCCACTCCTCCTTGACCGCCGCAGCGTCAACTCAGGATACGGCCTAGTCCAGGATTATGGATACCTTGGCATCATTTCTTCACAGGTCTTGGATCCCATCAATGGGGCTGCATAATCTCTAGAGGCCTCAGGATGAGTATCCCCAGGTGAAAATATAGAATAAAGAAAATAATTAGCGTAGGTGCTGTTCACAGTGTATTGTATGTGTATAGTGTACAAAAATGAAGTGCTATAAATAAAAGTAGTGGTTATATAAACAGACATAGAAACAAACATGTAAAGCATATGAGTGTTTCTAACAAAATGTTGGGTACATTAAGACAGGAGGAGTGTGTCCTACAGGTGGTTTGTCAAGCACACTCACCTGCGTGGAGCACACTCCTGCATCATACCGTTATGTGCATTGTGTGTATGCTTTAATAAAAAGATAGGTCTTTAATCTAGTTTTGAACTGAGAGAGTGTGTCTGAGCATCGGACAAGTGTAAAATCATAATAGAAGAATGTAGCCTTTCAAAATCCTGTTACAGATCTAAGAGTCATGATTATCAGTTGCCTCCAGCATTTTTTTTTTTAAAGAAGCAGCAGAATGTACAGTATTGGAAGAATGTGGATGGTTGAGGTCTGTTAACGGAAAATAGCATCATAGTACACTGCCTGGTTGTATGAATTCATGGAAATCTCATAAAATGTTGAGGCAATGCAATATGAACTCATGAGAACATGCAAATTAGGTCTCATGCTGCAAGAAAACCATTTCCCATAAGTGAACTAAATGTGTTATTCACATCTGTTGTGTTTGTCCCTTTTATTATCTTGACTCGGCAGCAGTATTTGCAGCATTTCAAGGCAGCTATATCAGTCATCCAAGATCAGTGGTAGTATATGGTTAAAACTTGGACATACTACACTGGCCATGTTGTTTTGTTGCTTAAAGGTGCTGTATGTAAGTTTTTGACTCTTGTGAAGCATAAAAATACCATAATATGTTCTCAGATATTCAAGAAACATGCTAAGTGAACATTCTTGTTTATCTGAAAAACAATGTTGAAGTCAGATATTCTGCTTTGAAAATGTTTGTTACGTGTCAGAGCGGCTGTCTTTGTTTTGGTTCTTTTAACCCGGCCACTGCCACTTTAGCCAATTATATTTCAGCAGCCCAGGTTGCCTTCATGGAAGACAGCATATTTCATTCATTCATTTGTTCAGGAAGTCTCTCAAAGCATGTGTCTGTGACCTAAATGCGACCTCCGGTGGACAGTAGCAGCCTTCGAAATGAGACGCAGATTCAGAGTTCCACTTGAGGTTATTAATTAGCAAATATTATAAATATTACGAACGTAAACATTAGGTGAGCAGGTTACATTGTAACCCTGTGCCCTAACAACACGCTACGTGATGAGATTTGCAGTGATAAGCAATTTGGCTGTTTGCACCAGACGAAACACGACAGAAATTTAAATACAGCCATTCAGAAACACAGAAAATGCACTCACTCACAAAATGGTAAGGTTTATAATCTAATTAATACATATTAAACCTCTTTAACATTATTAAATGCACACGCTGAATCACTGATATGTGTTGGTTTGCCTTATTTTACAGTTCTAAAGTTCAATTTCAAACGGTTTATTTGCTGCTTTCAGTAGTATGGCATTAAATGTCATGTAAAATGGCAATCAATCTCACACTATTAGCATTTAGCACTGAATAAAGCACATGAGGTGTACCTGAGGTGATCATTGTCAGTTTTCTGTTGTTCAGCTGCAAGAAATAGAAGCCGTTTCTAAAATATAAACTTCAGGTGTTGGTTAGGACAAAAACTCCTTTTATTATGGAGAATATTCCTTCTTTTGTGTGCCGTTACTTTTATATAGAACAAGACTTAAATCAGCCTTTAGGCTCGATCATGAGAATCGCTCCTTTTGGTCCTCAATCTGGCAACCTGCGCTTGCGTTTGTTTTGATCCAGAAATGCAATACCTTGTTCAGCCACTGGGTGTCAAACTTATATACAGCACCTTTAATTCCATTCATAAACCCTCTCCTGTGGCCTCAGTACAGTGTTCATCAAAAACATTGAATATTTTTGCCTATACAGTATTTTTTCAAGAGCTACTATATGATGACTTTGCTAAAAACAAAACAGAATCAATTATAAATTTTGAAATGATTAATAGAAAATTATATTTATTGGCAGCACGGTGGCATAGTGGGTAGCACTGTCGCCTCACAGCTAGAAGGTCGCTGGTTCGAGCCTCGGCTGGGTCAATTGGCATTTCTGTGTGGAGTTTGCATGTTCTCCCCGTGTTGGTGTGGGTTTCCTCCGCGTGCTCCGGTTTCTCTCACAGTCCAAAGACATGCGCTATAGGTGAATTGGGTAAGCTAAATTGTCCGTAGTGATGGGTTGCAGCTGAAAGGGCATCCGCTGTGTAAAACATATGCTGGATAAGTTGGCGGTTTATTCCACTGTGACTAATAAAGGGACTAAGCCGAAAAGAAAATGAATGAAGGAATGAACTATATTTATTTTAATGGAAACTGTATTGACCTTGTGTGTTTTTCCCCCCTTTATATTGTTGATACGTTACAATCAATAAATCCAAATATGCCCCACACCACAATAAATACCATTAAAATCTGTTTTATTTTTTTGATGGTTTGCATTGTACCATTGTACTTCTCTGCAATTTCTGTTTGTGTTTGAGTGGGGCGAGAGCTTTGGTTGGATTTGTCCATATCTTAATCATAATTTACTTTTTTTTTTTTTTTCAAGTTTAGCATTTAATGCATTTAGCTGTGATTTAGATAACTGGATAACAATTAAAAATAATTGTTATGCAATCTTGACATCAGAATTTACATTAAAATTTCAACAATAATTATAATCACACTACACCATTGCTACAATGCTGCACAGTTGTTGCAACAATCCCAGTTGTTCAGTTACATTTTTACACACAGTTGTTACAATCAATCACATTTACAAGTTGCACAGTTGTAACAACAATCCCAGTTGTTCAGTTACATTTTTACAGTATATTAAATTTACACCCAACAGTGGGGAAAAAAAGCATTTTTAAAAAGTGTAATTTGACTAATACTGTATATATTATATGGCAAGCATTTTTAGCATTCATCTATGAACAAAATTGTGTAAAAAAATCCTGTGCTCATGCATATATGGTTATTTTTGCTCTTCAAACTGGGTTTTGTAACAAGTTTCGGTCTTTAGGGATGGAGTGGCCATTGAGAACATCAGCTAGCATAAAAAGCTCCCATCGGGCTGAGCTATTTGTGCCACAGGGAGGGAAATTTAATATTTCCAGTGATCTCTTCTATTCACTCAGTGCCCACGCTTCCTTGTTCTGAAGGTTGAGGTTTTGTATTTGCCCCAGTCATCTATAAATAAAAGCCAATCCAGTGCTCTCAAAACTATGCCGAAATCAGGTCCCATCCAACCAGATGGACAGTTTATGACCAAATTTACACAAGCTTTTGTCAACTGATTGTGTGAAGATCTCATGTTTATTTTCTTTTGTGAAGTCATGAAATGAGTTTGGGATGTTTTTTTCACTTTGTGACTGGAGCAAATTTGTCCACATTTGACCCAACATTGGATTATTATTTTTTTTCATTTTTTTCATTTAAATTTAAAGCACACTTTTTAACCAAATGGCGGTTTGTTGGATTGAAACCACTTTTTTGTGTTTGCGTATGATACGATAACAGCTTAACAGATTTCTGAAGACGCTGAGAATTCTCACACAAGCAAATCTGTGAAAGAAGAGATCTACCACTAGTTACTTTAAAAAACATTTGCACTTTAAAACGAGGCAGAGATTAATATAATTCTGGAGGGTTTTCCACAAAGTAGAACAAAGAAAGCCATGATCTTGACCTAGCACATCTTGACCTAGTTTAAGTAGCATATCCTGGTTTAGTCTGTTTGTTGATCCTATTTGTTGACATTTCTTGACCCAAGATGAGAATGTGCTGCAATGTCAAGCCCGGTGTAGTGTGTAAACGCAAGGCCAGTATAAGTGCAGACCACAGGATTGATCACAGAATCTATGAGAATACAAATATGGACAAAAACTGAGTTGAAAAAAAATAAAACACACACCAATCTGGTAACTCACTGATCTGAGAACTCGCATTACTTGTAGGAGTTAACATAAGGTGATGAAATCGTTTAGTTTGCCTTAACAGGAACCCTGGGTATCAAGACAAGTATGGCTTAATATAATGTAAATTATGTCTTATTGCGAAATATGGAGAAAAAAAGCAACATTTACGTTATTCAAAATCAATCCACATTTACTTTGGACCATGGGTGCCGCCATTGTTTATGTAATTTGGGTGCTCTGCCTCTGGCACTCAATTGCCATTATGGACCATTTTAAGGGATGTAAACAATTACAATGGTCCTAACGTATTTCCTGTATTACATTTCAAATTTCCATAGCTTCCAAGAATCCAAAAAAGGTCCACACATTGATAAATAATGTTATGGCAGCCACTTTAACTTTAAGATATGATTAAATTGCCTCTTGTTACAGTTATGAAATAGTTTGGTAAAAAGCAGGAAATGTTCATGGGCCAGTGACGTCGCCACATTGAAATGGAATCAGTCAAAGGGATCTTGATCTTCATTACAGCTTTTTTTTTTTTTTCCCCTTTTCATCCCTCCAGATATGAAGTGAAATTTACGTTGACAAAAGTAGCCAATAGACATGCTGAAAATGCTCAACATCAGTCTTCACTGCTGCATCCATAACTGGAGAAAACTGGACACTTTATAACTGAGGTTTAAACCTCATATGGAATAAATGTGTTTTTTTTTTTTTTAGCCAGGGTTCCCTTTAAACGCAACCAATTGACGGTCATGTTACGCAGAAAATTTATCAAAGACTCCAAACTTTTACCAGTATTTAATCCCGTTGATTCAGGGTTTTACCCTCACCCTCTGATTAAATTTAATCTGCAATATATTTTTCCTAATTTCTCATCTATTTACACACACAAAAAATTATTTAAATGGCCATGACAGTGGAATGGCTGTGTAACATATGATACTGGCAACAGAGTTGAGGATCCAAATGCAGCATCTTTATTTACAAGAATAATCACAGGAGCAAATGGGTACATACAGGGCAATCCAAAAGAGTAGTTAGGTCAAAGGCGAATAGATCAGTACAGGCCACTAATGGCATAAACAATACACAAAGCAAGGGTCAGGAAAAATGGCACGGGAAGACAAAACAAGGAAATGCTTCGTAACGCTACAGGTTAACAAGACTAAGCAACGTGAAAGTTAAGTGTATATATAGTCCATGTAATGAGTGAAAATGAGCTACAGCTGTGCCTGTGTGAGTGTCTGGATTATTGTCAGCTGTTGCAGGAGATGAGTGCAAAGAGTTCTGAGAGTTGTAGTTCTGCAGGAATACCAGAATAAATCTCCAGCACTGATAATACCGCTGGTGATCGTGACAGGCTGCAAAGCTGCATCCATTGCAAAGAATAAACCTCCATAGTAACTTAAATTTAGCCTGCTTTCATGCAGAGTCTACTACATTCAGCCAGGATATCTTGAATAATCCCAACTTAATCCCACATCTTTTGTGCATCTCTGGACCATTCATATAATTAACTAAAAGAAAAACTAAAAGTCTTGCGGACTAGAAAATATTCTTATTTCAAATGCATTGAAGCAATGGAATCAAAAAGGTAAACAAGGTTTAATACAGTTAGTCATTTTATTAAACTTTAATTTTTCTTTGACAATTATTATTCAATAAGACAATTTTTTTTTCTTCAAACATTCACACACTGGCACAGAAGACAAGTGACATTGTAGAAAAGTTAAAGTGCAATCAGGAGTGACACCAGTGAAAACCTACAATCCAATGAACCAAAATCCTTGAATGAGAAGTCAAAACAAGCAACAAGTTACAGATAACAGGTATTTGTTCTGAGAAAGTGATTTGATTAAGTCATGTTGCCCAAATTCAGTCAAAATGACCAAAACCACGACCGCACACACACCACTTCAAACCGCAAAGCATGCATTAAAATGTTAAGAGTCCATACAACAGCATTAAAACCCCATGTATACAAATCAAATTTCTAAAAACCACCCATCACTACAACATCAAGACCTTTAGCACTCAATCGTGGAAAACATCCACCATTTTTTGTCCCTTTATGAAACAGCTGCAGAAAATGAGTTGAGCAATGAACTAATGCTTTGCCGAAAAACACTGAAAACTTTCCACGACAACAAAGAAATATACATTCAACCAGCTCTACTGACGTTACAAGACAATACTTGACATGTTTCGTACATTGTTTAAATAGCAAATATTTATCCCACCATTTCGTGGACCGGTTTTACAAGAAAGCCAGGATGCAGTACAGGAGTGTGAGACTCAGGATAGGGCACATCAGAGACTGGGATGGAGTTGCTGCGATGGATGTTGGTTTTAGAAGCCCAGTAGTTTTAGTACCTGCAACCTGTGACAATACAATCCTGCCATTGACAGGCTGAACAGACCGAAAAATGTTGGTCATTAGAGGAGAGTTGCTGGAGCTGTTGATGTAGACCGTTGTACTGAAGAGGTCAATCTAGTGTTTCAGGGAAAAATTAATAAAATAAAATGTCTCCATTGATGTTTTGTAGGTCTATTTAAGTATGTATATTTATGCATTTGAATTCTCAATTTCCATTCATTTGAATTACTCAATTTTAAAAGGCACAGCCTTTAAATAGTGTATTCACAATTATCAAGTATAGTTTGATGATGCTGGGAGTGGGGAATCATAAGAGTTGTCTTAGAAAACATTTCTGTAAAAACAACTGACTTCTGAAATCAAAATTCATTTATAGGCAGGCATGTGCACAGGTCACACTGCACTTTACCCCTCATAGACTTCAGTTCATACGCATGCAAGTGTGGCAGAACAGAATTGCAAGCTCTTGCGACAAGTTTTGCATGTCGCAGCGTTCCAAAGTTAAAGCTTGGTGAACTGACCTGCATCATGTGATTGTGTGACACCAATAGAAGACCAAAACATGACTTCTGTACAGAAATGTAAAATATGGAGCAATTGCTGGCTGTCTAATCACCTGGTATCAATGTCCAATGACCTGGTTTTATCTCGCCATTTTTTTTGTACTACAGAATTTTGCATGCTCAAACTCATGACCGTGGTTTCAGACAAAAACACAATGGTGTGATGCAAGCAATAAAGCAAAAAAATGAATTTAAATTGAAAGTTTGCAAATAGTTAAGAATTGACTATCATATTGGTTGCACAGAGAGGCTCCCAAATACAAATCTGCTAATAATGTGCAAGCGCTGTTTGTGTGCGCAAGCATTTAACCGTTACAACAACACTACAGAAGTGCAGGCAGTGTTTCTTCACATCAGTGTTAAAGGGGATCATTTTGACAAACACCATACAGTCACCCACTTCAATTGTTATCACTCGATTGATGGGCATTATCAGTGGTTATCAGCTGATAGATATGGACCGTTAGGGTCCATATGTTATACATGTCCATATGTTATCCATCCACATGGTTAATCAGCTATACTAATAGAGAAGACTCCAGATCCAGATCTGTTTTTACATTACTGTGATGGTTGGGTTTAGGGTAGACGCTAATAAAATAGAATTAACGGGAAACTTGAATAATATAAATAATTAGTTAACTTCCATCCGTATGTGATCTATAGCTGATTAACCATGTGGATGGATAACAGCCTTCTGAGTCTACCAGTAGGCGCAGAAGGCCCATACTGGCCCATATGCATCAGCTGATAACCACTGATAACACCCATTTAATCGAGTGATAATATTCGAATCAGCTGACACGGTTGTAGTGCAAGCACAATCAGTGTGGTTCATGTCACTTATAGATAAAATATATTAAACATTCATGATGGTCTACCATCTAGGCCTACCTTTAATATTTTACTCACCAAATCCCGACTGACTCTAATGGGGTCTTTGAAGACAGTCCAGATCACGCCTTCATTGCAGTTTGGTGTGGTCAAAGAGCCCAAATAGCGGTAGTATTTTTTCATGTCCACTCCAGAAAGCAGATCCTCCATGGAGAAGTTTCTGAAAAGGTTTGCTTTATCACCTGAAACAATCAATACATTGATTTATCAACATCACTTGGCACACGGAGCACTCCTACCCTCATGCAGATCAATAATTCCATACATTACCTGCATTGACAATTCTTTTAAGATATGACGTTAAAGTCTTCCAGCTCTCCGGTTTCCCAGTTTCATTAGAGGCCTGAGGGTGAAATTACAATTCCATCATCCAACTCTCAAGTTGTACCTCAAATATGAGTAAAAGTCAGTATACCTCAATGAAGACACCAAGAACTGCCAATAAATCACTGGTGTTACGTACAGGCTTGTTGACGATATGCAACTGAAATGAGATGGGGCATTTTTGCTTAAATCATGATTTGGTCATTTCCACATGTGGGCAGCCATGATGGAAACTCAGACGTAAACAACAGCATGGATTGAAAATATTGTTCTGCCTATTTATGCAGTCTAAATCACGTATGGAAGCTGATAAATCATATCGAAGATGACTTAAAAGCTAAATAGTTTAATAGGCTCCATTCTACTTGATTGGTTATAGCTTTTGTACTCTTTGCAATATATTAATACTCTAAAATATTTATTTCCAGTTTGATTGATTACGACAGACCAAAACGTGACCAATTCATCATTTTCAGCAGCAGGAAACAACCCAATATGAGAGTTCCATTCTATTCAGTGCCATAGTTTACGATCTGTACTTCATCATTGCCGACTGATGACACTTTTAAACACCTCAATAAACAAGTCATCAAAATAACATCACAAACAGAAATCTGATGTGTTCATATATGAACATGTTCAAATATTTTAGCTATATTTTTATACATTTACATTTGTTATTTCACAGTTTAAAAAAATATATTAAAAAAAATAAGTGTAAACAGACATTATGCAATATCTTTAAAAAAGTTGCATATGATATTTTACATATGTGAAATCCAAACATGAACTTTTATGTTATATACATATATCACCATACATCAGATCTCTCTATGGGATTATTTATCTATACCTCCATTGGGAATTGTTTGCCATTCACAGTGTGTTCAGACCCAGGCATGGCACTGCCGTTTCCCCAGTGAAGATGAAACTCAGTGCTGGCAAACCGGCCAGGCAGATCACCCCCTGCCACACGCATCTTCCTCTGATCCAACATAACTTGAACTTAAAACCAAACACAAGTTAAACATTAAATGATAACTTTCAAAAGGAGAAATAAATGAGGAAGAGGACTGAGCTACTCACTACTTGTGCCAGTGTTTCTAATCGCAGTTAAAGCAGTGCTGTCATTGTAGCCAATGTATGTGAAAGAAGTCAAATTAGCATTAGCCTTGACATTAGCGGTTACAATGTTTATTGGAGACTGCCGAGTGCCATTACAGTATTTTTCTGCAATGATGGGCCACGTGACTTCACCTAAGATGCAGAAAAAGCATTTTAAAACATTAGTTATTTGCACCAAAATGCTTTCATTTGATAATTTTAACTCCTTAGCATTCCTGGATTCCAGTAACTAATAGCCTAGCGTACCATGTGGCAAAATGCCAGAACGCTACGGGGTTAAATAAACATGAAATAATTTACTTCGTCTGATTAGGCAAGTTAAATGAAATGTTTTGGGTTTCTATTTTTGTTCTATTCTATAGATCGAAGGTTTGGGGGAAAAACACTTACTGCACGATGGACTGTGATAGCACCATGCTACAAAAAGACACATGAAAAGAGAGAATGACGTTTGAAATGACATGCATTAATCATGGAAATGACAAGGCAAGCAAATGACTATTGAACAAACACTTACAAACAGAACCTGAAACACTGCACACCATGTGCAGGAAATAAGTTGCAAGGCAGGTTAGGATTACAGTCATCTATTTTAAAGGAAAAGAATGAAATAAACATATACAGCAATAAGATGAATGCAAAGGCAGTCTAGTTTGGTGTATTTTTTTTTTTAGCATAATCAGTTGAATACATTTAGAAGCTCATTGACATTTGGATAGCTTATATACATTCCCAAGAACAAAACAGCAGCAATTAAGTACTCAACATTAAATTTAGTTAAAGTGACATCTTTTTACATGCATGTTAGTGACTCTAGACTCATGTTTTAGAGCAAGACATTGACTGCCATCTTACCATTTTTAATGCTTAAACTCTTTCAGTCTTTAACTATCACACTTGACTTCCTGTCTTTAGCAAAGTCAAAGCTAGCTTCGTGTATTGAATTTGGAAAAACCTGATTGAAAGACCTTATAGGTTTTCCTGGAAAGCACAAAGACATGACTGTCATCAGGTGAATAAAGATTTGAGACAGGTGTCACTCAAAATCTATCAAGTGATTAACACTCACTTGCTTCAGGTGTTTGGCGCACGTCCAGCTTTTGATTAAAGCTGATTCAAGAAAAACAGGAAGGATGAGATTTGGACACACAGAAATGTAACAGAACACTATAAAATGAGTAATCATGAAGGAAGTTGTGAATTTCATTCATTCATTCATTTTCTTTTCGGCTTAGTCCCTTTATTAATCTGGGGTCGCCACAGCGGGATGAACCGCCAACTTATCCAGCATATGTTTTATGCAGCGGATGCCCTTCCAGCTGCAACCCATCACTGGGAAACATTCATACACACTCATTCACACACATACACTACGGACAATTTTAGCTTACCCAATTCACCTATACCGCATGTCTTTGGACTTGTGGGGGAAACCGGAGCACCCGGAGGAAACCCACGCGAACACGGGGAGAACATGCAAACTCCACACAGAAATGCCAACTGACCCAGCCGAGGCTCGAACCAGCGACCTTCTTGCTGTGAGGCGAACGTGCTACCCACTGCACCACCGCGTCGCCAAGTTGTGAATTTTTTTTATTCAATTTATATCATTTTTAATTGTTAAATAACTTAAGAAATAATGTTAAAAATAGTTTTATTTGTCAGTATCACTGACTTTCAACTACCTCCTTAAGGGGTTCATTCATTCATTCATTCATTCATTCATTTTCTTTTCGGCTTAGTCCCTTTATTAATCTGGGGTCGCCACAGCGGAATGAACCGCCAACTTATCCAGCATATGTTTTACGCAGCGAATGCCCTTCCAGCCGCAACCCATCACTGGGAAACATCCATACACACTCATTCACACATATACACTACGGACAATTTACCTTACCCAATTCACCTATAGCGCATGTGTTTGGACTGTGGGGGAAACCGGAGCACCCGGAGGAAACCCACGCAAACACGGGGAGAACATGCAAACTCCACACAGAAACGCCAACTGACCCAGCCGAGGCTCGAACCAGCGACCTTCTTGCTGTGAGGCGAACGTGCTACCCACTGCGCCACCGTGCAGCCCATACCATGAACATAAAAACACATATACTGCATTCAAACAGACAACCGTTCTGTTATATTTAATAATATTTCATGGCATAATTACACTCCAAAACCAAGAAGTCAAATGTATACTCACACCTTTCATGCAGTATACAAACACTCACAAAACAGTCAAACGTGTCACACACAAGCTTTATATAAAAGTCTAAATTATTTTGACTGTATAAACTAAGGATTTTTTTTTAATCGATATCCTAAAGATGTGGATTGTGCGTTTCAAAATACAGATGATAGAAACAGAAATACAACAGGTACAATGTGGATCATGAACAAACACAATCAATAAAGTGAACAATGCAGCAGGGAAATAAATTCATTAAACTCCAATTATTTAAATAACATCACAAATAGTATATTTACAGCCGACACAAACTGGTCAAGAGCAGTAATAGGGAGAGGGATGAAGTGGATGTGGCGGCTGATGAAGGAGCTGTGGGTGGACTGGTTTGCTCCACCTGAGACGTCACCACTCTGCCATTCAGCGGCTGAACTCCTCTGAAGTTGTTAATATTCATAAGTGGAGCACTTGCGGTTTTGGCAAACACTGTTGTACTGAAAAGGTTGATCTGTTTGGAGGTGGAGATAAAATAAATGAGCGTTTTTTTTACTTAAGAATATGCAGATTATGTCATCCAGTAATAGACAGATATGATCCTAGATATGATTGGGTTCCCACTTCAAGCCAAATATCAAATTTACTGACTTTTTCCTGACTTACACTGACTAAAAAGCTGAATGAATGGAATCACAGGCCACTGTTGTGCTTATATTAATAATATAACATTCAATATTAAAACGGTTTTAGCTTGAATATCATTTTGCATTACTTTAAAGGAGACCTATTGTGCCCCTTTTTACAACATGTAAAATAAGTCTCTGAGTGTGTGTATGTGAAGTTTCAGCTCAAAATATCCCACAAATATTTTTTTATGACTCTTTGAAACTGTCCCTTTTAGGCTTTGATCCTAATTGTGCCATTTTGGTGACTGTTGCATTAAATTCAAATGAGATTGACATTTACAATGCCTGCTAGTCCCTAACATTATCTTCGGCAGCTACGGTGTGGAAATGGCAGACGGTTGCATCTTACTTAGGGCCGTTTACACTAATGAGGGAGAGATAGTCAATGTTTCTGCAGACTGTTTCTATGAAGTGTGATTATAAAAAATAGAATTAATAAATATTTACCATTAGAGGCTATATTCACACACTGTTGCACAACTGTGTTTAAACCCCTTATAAATGTGATTTTTGCATAACTTGTCCCCTTTAATACCCACTATGAGAACAACACTGAATAACTTACCTCAGAATTTGAAAAAAAAGTACTTGCTCCCTCTCTTTTTTTAAGCTCAATTGTAGTTTTACACAATTTATGTTGATCTTTTCTGTCATTGCTTTCTAACACCCAGTCTTTGAAGTGGTCATTCTGAAGCCAATTAGCTCTTAAAACTGACATTATCCTAGCACGTTAGCCTTAGTCAACAGGTATAGCCTGCTGACTGCATTAGACTTGAGTGATTGCCAGCTGATGAGCATGAAAGGAATAAAATAGAGCAGAAAAATAGCCTAACCAAAACAATAGCGCAATATAAAAATATTCTATACGCTCTCAGAAATAAAGGTAGGAGAGATGTCACTGGGGTTGTACACATTCGTACTTAAAGGGTCTATATTAGTACATAGTAAAGAGGTTTACCTCTTAAAATTTTTAGGTACTAATATGTACTTTTAAAGTACCAAAATAAACCCTTTGGTACAATTGTGTACCTTTTGACAAGGTACAACAGCAGTAACAGCTCTTGTACCTTCATTTCTGAGAATGCAGAAAATATACATTTTGATAAATGTACAAGACAAAAAAAAACCTAATATTTTTTGACTTCCCTGAAATTTTTGAAATTCTCTGACTTTCATTGTCTGAAATGGACCTTTTAAATCTCCATGATATTCCAGAATCTCCATGACTCTTGGGAACCCTATATGGTATACAGGTGCCTTGACTTACCAAGTTGTTACTGACTTTGATGGGCTCTTTAAACACAGTCCAAATGACAGCTTCATTGCAGGGTGGTGTGGTCAGAGAGCCTTGGTAGCGGTAATATTTAGTCTTGTTCACCCCTTCAAGCAGACTGTTCATTGTTATTTGATTCATAATGTCTGCGGTCGCATTACCTACATATATAAAAAGTAAAGAGAGTGTAAGGAAGATATTTGATTGACTTTTTTTTGCTAGTTTAGAGAGATTAACGAACCCTATCAACATTTTTATTTGCATTTTTATTCGCATCTTTATCTGCACTCTTATAAATAAAGGTACCGGTGCTGTCACTGGTGCAGTACCTTTTCAAAAGATACATATTTGTACCTAAAGAGTCCACAGTGGTACCTCAAAGGTACATATTAGTACCCAAATTAATCCAAAATGTTAAACTTGACTCTGACATATGTCACAATACGCAAAATATGACTATTTCATGCATTCTTTTGAGTTTCCAAAAAGATTTGAAATGATATGAAGGTGAATAAATTCTTAAAATGTTTAATATTTAGATTAATATTTTTAATAAAAGATAAATATTTTTTAATAAATTGTTTAGAGTGAATTAACTCTTTAAACGGATAGTGCATCCGAAAAAAAAAAAAAAAATTACAGATTTACTCACCCTCAGACCATTGAGGACGTAGGTTCCTTTTATTAGAAGATAATATACGATTTTAATATAAGATTAATCACTTTAATATAAGATTTGTTTTAGCTAAATCCATGATCCTTGGTGATTCTTATAATGCAAGTCAATGGCCACCCACTTTTGAGGATAAAACATAAATATACGCTCTCAGGGATTTTAATAAATGAACTTGTGTCTGATAAAGACCATCATGAATGTTCAGTTTACTGCATAGAGCAATCGTTTCACTTCATAAGACCTCAGTGTATCATCAGGACCCACGGGGATTGATTTAGACTTGTTTGTTTTTACGTGTTTATTTTTCATCTCAAAAACGGGTGACCATTGACTTGTATTATATGAATCACCAAGGACCACAGATTCAGAACTTCTTTGATGCTCTACTAAAGAAAAATCTCTTCAACACTGCAAAAAAATCCTTTTCTTACTTAGGATTTTTTTTTTTTCTTGTACTTTTTTCTAGTCCAAATATCTAAAAAATCTTAAATCAAGAAGCATTTTCTAGACAAGCAAAATTTACTGTCTTGTTTCCAGAAATAATATGCCAAAAAAAAAATGAAGTGAGTTTTACCTTAAAAGAAGCTAAATGTAATCTGCCAATGGGGTAGGCAAAATAATAAAAAAATTTCTTTTGACATAGGATTATTTTGTTTACCCCACTGGCAGATTATTTTGCTTTTTTTAAGGAAAAACAAACTTAATTTTGTCATATAAATTCTCTTTTTGCAGTGAATGGCCTCAGGGTGAGTAAATTAACAGTATTTTTATTTTTTTGAATAAACTATCCCTGTAAGCAACCACTCACAAATCTCTGTCTCAAAAAAAAACATCTGATACAAAATATTACCTGAATGAGGGATGCTTGTCAGATAAGATGTTAGGACGTCCCAACTGTTTGTTTTGTTTGCTCCATCGGTTCCCTGTTGGCCAATACATATGAATCCACTTAATAGGTTTCATCTACAGTATAATCAGTAATAGTAAATAATGAGTGTATAATAAATCACCTCAATGAAGAAACCCAAAACGGCCAGCGCTGAGCTGTCATGAGCAGCTAGAGCAGCAGAAAGATTCCCGTTGTATTTCGAATGGAGATTCACAATGTGCAGCTGAAAAAGACACACATACAGTGAATCTCAGGTAGTTTTGTTAGGATATCCATTTGAAGTCAGAATTATTAGCCCTCCTGTATTATTAGCCCCCCTGTATATTTTTACCCCAATTTATGTTTAACGGAAAGAAGATTTTTTTTTCTTTTATCTTTGCCATAATATTTGACTAGATATTTTTCAAGATATTAGTATTCAGCTTAAAGTGCAATTTAAAGGCTTAACTAGGTTAATTAGGCAAGTTAGTTTAATTAGGCAAGTCATTGTATAACAGTGGTTTGTTCTGTAGACAATCAAAAAAAAATTGCAGCAATAATATTGACCTTAAAATGGTTTTTAAAAAATTAAAAACTGATTTTATTTTAGCCGAAATAAAGCAAATAAGAAAAAAATATTATGGAAAATGCTGTAAAAAAAATCCTTGTTCTGTTAAACATTAAAAAAAAAAAAAATTTCACCTTCAACTGTAACACGGAAAATGAATCCACCCATACCTCCATTGCATACTGTTTGCCATCCACAGTGTGTTCTGATCCAGGCAAGGAGCTGCCGCTGCCCCAGTGAAGATGAAACTGTTTAGAAACGTAGAGACCTGGAAGATCGCCTCCTTGTACTGACATTATTTCTTCATCCAAGGTGACGACCACTGTGAAGGGGGTAATATACATTAATGGTGAGCATCACTGATGTCTAACTCTACTAGGGCTGCACAATATATGGTTTCAGCATTGATATCGCAATGTGAGCATCCGCAATAGTCACATCGCAAGATATGCAATGTTGAGTCTGAATTATAGTTGACCAGGAGCTACAGACTTGTATTTAATTACTGTATTTATACATTTATACAATTTATGCAAAAAAATAAAAAGATTTTTTGTCTACATTTCAAAGGCAAAACAAGATTATTTTACTAACCCACTAACAGATAATTTAGCTTCTTTTATGGAAAAACTCCATAAAACTTTAAGTAAAATTGTTTTACTTGTTTCTTCTGAAGGTGAAAACAAAACAATATTTTTACTTGCTCTAAGAATTTTTTGATATTTGGACTTGAAACGAGACAAAGCAAAAAGCATTTTTTTTGCCTTGTGATTATTCAATATCTGCACATGAATACTGTTAGACTCCCCAGAAAACTGTCTAATAATGATATTCAAACTATCTTGTGAAACTGTATTCATATCGCAATATTTATCGCAGAAAAATAAAATATCGCAATATCAGATTTTCCCAATATCGTGCAGCCCCTAGACTCCACTACCTCTTTACCTTGTCTACAACCTGTCAAAGGGTTAGTTCACCCAAAAATTTATATTTTGTTATTAATGATTCACCCTCATGTTGTTCCAAGACCTTCATTTATGTTCAAAACAAAAATTAAGATATTTTAGATGAAATCCTGGAGCTCTCTTATCTTCCAACGATCCTGAGATGTTCAAAGTCCAGAAAAGGAGCCAAAAAAATTGTTAACACACTCCATGGGGCTTCAGTTGTTCAACTGTAGTCATACAAAGTTCCAGGAAAACGTTGTGTGCCAAAAAAATGTAAATACCACTTTGTTTTCCGCGTGAAATCAGTGTTGAGTGTTGACTCTAATGGCAATACGTCATACTGCCCATAGTAAATGCACACCCTGACTTGACATGGAAAACAAAGGCAAACAAATTCTTTTTTAGCTTCATATGATTACAGTTGAACCACTGAAGTCACATGGAATGTTTTGACTATGTTTTTGGCTCCTTTCTGGACGTCTCGGGACCGGTGCTGTTTATGGAGGATGAGAGAGCTCTCGGATTTCACCTAAAATATCTTACTTTGTGTTTCGAAGATGAATAAACTAAGGTCTCTGGGATTGAAACGGCATAAGGGTGAGTAATAACAGAATTTTCATTTAGGGGTGAACTAACCCTTCAATTAAGTTAATTAATATGGGTACAAACAAAAAAAAGGCATACAATAGCTTTCATTCTTCTGTTGTCAAACAGCATATCACCTACATCTCTGCGCTTTTGTACCAGCAATTTCTAATACTTCTCATGTTACCCTCTCATAAGGATTAATCGCTTTTGTTAGTAAGTATTCCTTATTTACCCTTTAGCTACCACATTTCATCAAAACAAAATGAAGAAACAATAGTTTTCCCAGTGTGCATTGCCCCTTACCAGAGAAGCCAGAGTTTGCGATTGATATGAAGGTGGTGTTGGCATCAAAACCAGTTAAATTAAACTGGGTCAGGTTAGGATTTCCCTGAACTTGTGCTGTGACAATATCAATGGGAGATTGGCTGGATCCGTTGCAGTATTGTGGAGCAATTTTGGACCAGGTGGTAAAATCTAGATCAATTCAGGAATAAAAAAAAAGCTTTAGAGCATGTTTTTATTATGCAGTTAAACATGTATATCAAGGTGAGACACTGCAGGCAAAAACACTTTATTTATGCACCTCTCAATTGTGTGGTTTTGGGATTTTTGTCTTTTCATAAACCATTTCATTTCAGTCTAATGAAAATACGACCTTCAAAAGTCTATCATCACACTTTATTAATCAGTATCTGTAGATTTGCACTACAATCCTTTTTTTAATTCTCAAAATTAGTTTTTTCTCTCCATAAATCTCCACTTCAGCAGCTCACTGTACACCAAATTGTACTGTTTGTACTCCTATCCATATTCTGAAGGATATTACAGAGGAAAATGTTCATACACAATTCTAACATATTTTTTTTACCCTATACACCTGCAGCATCTTGCCTTAAAAATGATTTATATTATTAATGCTAATAGCATTTTATATTCAATGTTTTGTCAATGTTAATACTTTAATAAACAATCAAACTTACTGCACGTTGGGTCATTATAGCACCATGCTGTTTGGGATGAAATGACAGCATTAGTAAGTGGAAAAAGTGAAAAAGTTTAATTTTCAAGAGCTTTTAGTTAGATATTTACTACTTTCCTACGAGTGAATGAGATGAAACTAGACTCTCGCTGAGTAAATTAAGTTTCAATGACACCCACCTACTGCAGAGTTTTCACCGTGGACGGATTCACACAGAAGTGCAGCAAGGAAAGAGACCAGGAAGGCAATCATCTAAATCACACAATAAAGCAGTCCCGTTAATAGAAGCTTAAGTGAGAAATGACATAAATCAATCACACAAAGCTATAGCTCCAGTCGGACTGTACCTCTTCGACTTGTTCCTCTAGTCTGTCTGCAGAAATATGATGACTTGGCTTCCTTCCCTGCTTTTGAAGGCTCTCCGCTGCTCACCTGAGGTGGGTGTGTCACCCTCACGATGCCTGCTTCTGATAACATTTTTTTTAAAACTAGCCTACATTCCAATCAATTGGTTGGCTGTCAATCATATTAGAATATTTTCCAATTCATAGCCATCAAATTTTGAATTATAGCATTTATTAATCATAATTCAACATTCACTGTTGCATTATTAAAATCCGAAATCTTGCTTGTTAACATTAGTTAATACACCGTGAGTTAACATGAACTAATAATGAAAAACTGTATTTTCATTAAATGGCATTAACTAACATGAACAAATACTACGTGGATGATGTTAGTACATGTATTAACTAACATTAACTAATACAACCTTATTGTAAAGTCTTACCAGTGTGCATTTTCCAATTTAAAATAGGTTTGTTAGCCGCCGAAAGTTTACAAATTTACTCAAATAATTGGATGCGAATAGCAATGCAAAGTTGAGTTAGCTTTATCCACAGGTAGGTAAACTGGTGCAGAAAAAAAGGGATTAAGGGCTTCCATTTTGCCCTTTTTACACGATGTAAAATAAGTCTTTAGTGTCTCCAGAATGCGTCTGTAAAGTTTCAGGTCAAAATACACATTAGATTATTCATTATTCATTCATTCATTTTCTTTTCGGCTTAGTCCCTTTATTAATCTGGGGTCGCCACAGCGGAATGAACCGCCAACTTATCCAGCATATGTTTTTACGCAGCGAATGCCCTTCCAGCTGCAACTGATCACTGGGAAACACACTCATTCACACACATACACTACGGACAATTTAGCCTACCCAATTCACCTATACCACATGTTTTTCTGGACTTGTGGGGGAAACCGGAGCACCCGGAGGAAACCCACGCGAACACGGGGAGAACATGCAAACTCCACACAGAAACGCCAACTGACCCAGCCGAGGCTCGAACCAGCGACCTTCTTGCTGTGAGGCAAACGTGCTACCCACTGCGCCACCGTGACGCCCCATTATTCATTATACCATTTTAAAAATATCAATGTTTGGGTCTGAGGGAATTGATTTTAGGGAGAAATAGGCTCATTTTTCAAGTCCCCTAAAGTTAAACATTTGAGTTTTCCATTCAGACAATCTTCGGGTCTGGCAGGAGCACATTTAGCTTAGCTTAGCATAGATCCTTGAATCAGATTAGACCATTAGCATCTTTCGATAATTTTCCTATTTCTTGAATCTTGAGATGCTAATGGTCACAATTGCGGTAACTGCATAAAAAAATCTTATGATATTAATGTTTTGAATGCAAAATAAACTGAATGAAATGTAATAAAATATAAATTTACTTTAAATCTGGTCACCATCAAGCGGTTGAATCACTGACACAGTTAGTCACAGAACAAGAATAGCGAGGTGGAGAGGAAAGTTTATTTTCTACATTGTCACAGAAGTAACACATGATTTCAGCTATGTGCCACTTATCTACATCAGTTTAATCAATCTCAATCTCTTGGTTTATCGACTACAGCTTCTTTTGAAAGGAATGACAACTGCAAATGTTACGTAAGGTGTTTGTAAGCTGAGCTCTGCCTCTTCCCTGTATGTGACATTCATCTGTTTTATTGTTTCCTCTGAGGCTATTTTCTGCTTATTGTAAAAATTTTATCTTAATGTGTTTTTTAACACAAAAGCACACAGTACAGGTACATCTCATCTGATGAAACAATTGTTAAAAAGCTAAATAAACAATCAAAATAACATTTAGATATCATAAATATGAATTGAGAGAGAGTTTTTTTCTTCTGAAACTTTATCCGCTGGTGTCACTTTTTAGAAAAATGATTATTTTGCACGCTACTGTATGTGATCTTATTGTATATGGTTTCATTTTCTCCTCTTACATGTACATTTATTCTCACTGAGACGATGTCTAATTGCCAGTGATTCTTATTTTTGTAACTAGAGTTATCAGGCAGATAAAAAACTAATAAATTAAAGCCGTGTGTGTGTGTAAGAGAAGGATACGGGAACCAGGGTGATAAGTGGCAGTGAAACAGAATAGCATGAAACAGTTTGCAGATGGAGATGGATTGATTGGATGGATGGATGATTGATTGGATGGATTGATGGATGGATGATTGGTGGAGTATCACGGGGAACCAGGAATGGAGAGAACCAGACATGGAGACCAAACGAAGACCAGATGGGGAACCAGGACAAACCAACACTAGAAGAGAGAAGCAGACACTGGAGATCACCTGGAACAGGGAGAGGTGAGTGACTTGAAAATAGGTTCTATACACTGACCGTATGGAGAGTGCAGTCCTTCGTACATGCAACGAGGCCGGAAGCTGAGTGCAGAGTGAGTTGTGAATTGATGGTGCTGGGGTTATATGCGATGATGATGTGCAGGTGCATGAGGGGCCAACGAATCGGGGACTTCGCTTTCGGCAGGGCTGACGGAGACACATCGTGTGGATAACCACACCTTCTATTCGATCTGGTAGTCAGGGGTGTTGGAACGATGACGATCTGCTGCGTTCTTGTGTCTCTGAACAGCCCTCTGGAGATCATGGTGAGCTGAGTCCCAAACCTTCTCGATCTCCCAGAACCAATGGTTGACCACCGGAACATTGGATCTGTTCGTTGGTTTGGGATGTATCCAGAGGACAGTCTCACGGTCACACCTAGGAGTTGGAAAAAGGCCAACCAGACCCAGAAAATGAACTGAGGACCTCGATCTGAAACAATATCTTCAGGTAGACCATAACTATGCTTGAATAAACATTAATTCTGCGGTTACCATGGCTGTGGGTAACTCGGGCAAGGGGATCCATTTACAAAACTTTGAGAATCTTTCAACAATGACAAGAATGCAGTTGGGTACCTCCAGATACGGGGCGATCTGTCAAAAAAGTTTGCTCCTAGGTGTGACCAGGGGCAATTCGGAATGGGCAGGGGCACAAGTCTTCCAGTGGGTAGACAAACGTACAGTTTTTGTCATGGTGCAGTCCTTGCACCCCTGCACAAACCTTCTCACATCCTGAGCCACCCCCCAGCCACCAGAAACAATCTTTCAGCAATGATAGGGTCTCGTTGGCCCCAGGGTGGCCAGTGCCTGGTGAAGAGTGAGAAGAGTGGATGAGTTGAATGCGTTGACTGTTTGGGATAAATTGGAGTCCAGGAGGACAGCCCGGTGGGGTGACTTGGAGTTCCTCGATGGAGGCTGGACGGGTTTCCCATTCTATGGGGCTGACAATCAATTGAGACTGTATAATCGGTTCAGGATCCCTGGGAGCATCTTCAGGTCCATGGATACGGGAAATGGCATCTGCTCTAGTATTCTTTCATACTGGGAGATTAGAAAAGGAAAAGTTGAATCAGGGAAAAGAATAACGCTCACCTGGCCTGCCGTGGGTTAAGACGGCGGGCTTCTCGTATATACTGCAGGTTCTTGTGATCGGTGAATACCGTGAAAGGGTGTTTTGACCCACCCAGCCAATGCCTCTATTCTTCTAAGGTCAATTTAATGGCTAAGAGCTCACGATTTACCACAGCATAGTTGGTTTCCGCCATGCTGAAGTTGCATGAGAAAAAGGCGCATGGATGGAGTGGTTTTTGGTGGTAGCCCCTGCTGCTGAGAAAGGATGGCCCCGACTGCGGTGGTGGATGCATCCACTTCCACAATGAAAGGTAGTTCTGGGTTGGGATGAACCAGGAGGGTGGCCTGTGAGAATGCTCTCTTCAGCGAGTGAAAGGCTTCTACAGCTTTTTCTGTCCAAACTAGGGACTTGGGCTTTCCTCTGAGGAGACAAGTAAGCTGGAAATATGAATGTAATTTGCTATAAATTTATGAAAGAAATTTGCAAACCCAAGGAATCTCTGGAGCTCTTTAACGAATGTTGGTTGTGACCAAGAAGTGGCCTTCACTCCATGCTCACTAATAACGAATCCTAGAAACTGGATAGCTCAAGATGTGATTATCTCAAATAATGCAGAGACAACAAATTGTTGACTTGTCTTCTCTATGATTATTAAGCCCTTTTGGGAAATGAGCATCAAGACACCAATTACAGTGGAAGTTGGGTTGAGGCAGACTCATTTCTTACAACAGCAAGGGTCATGAAAGACCAAAAGCCCAGAAATGTATACCAAGAACATAAAGACACATATACTGCATTCAAACAGACAACCGTTCTGTTATATTTAATAATATTTCATGACATAATTACACTCCAAAACCCAAAAAAACAAAAACAAATCAAATTTATACTCCCACCATATAGTACACAAACATTCAAATGTCACAAGCTTTATATAAAAGTCTAATTTATTTCAACTGTTTAACTGTTTTTTTAAATCGATATCCTTAAGAGGTAGATTGTGCGTTTCAAAATACAGATGATAGAAACAGAAATACAACAGGTACAAACAGGAACCTACATCTAATAAAATGCACAGAAAATGTGGATCATAAACAAACACAATCAATAAAGTGAACAATGCAGCAGGGAAATAAATTTAACTCCAATTATTTAAATAACATCACAAATAGTATATTTACAGCCGACACAAACTGGTCAAGAGCAGTAATAGGGAGAGGGATGAAATGGATGTGGCGGCTGATGAAGGAGCTGTGGGTGGACTGGTTTGCTCCACCTGAGACGTCACCACTCTGCCATTCAGCGGCTGAACTCCTCTGAAGTTGTTAATGTTCAGAAGTGGAGCGCTTGCGGTTTTGGCAAACACTGTTGTACTGAAGCGGTTGATCTGTTTGGGGGTGGAGATAAAATAAATTAGCGTTTTTTAACTTAAGAATATGCAGATTATGTTGTGCAGTACACTGTAAAAAAATGCTGGTTTCCTCACAATCAATTTGTGTTGGGACAACATGAAGGAATTAAGTGTATTGAACATAAAACAACTAAGTTGGTTTTATAGAATGTAATTTTTGCATTACTTTAAAGGGGACCTATTATGCCCCTTTTTGCAAGATGTAAAATAAGTCTCTGATGTCCCTAGAGTATGTGTGTGAAGTTTCAACTCAAAATACCCCACAAATATTTTTTTATAACTCTTTGAAACTGACCCTTTTAGGCTTTGATCCTAATTGTGCCGTTTTGGTGACTGTCACTTTAAATTTAAATGAGATTATTATTGTTATCTTATTAAAAGAGGGCGAAGCTACAAAAACTTACATTTGCACTGACACGAAAACTCTAATGGCGGATGGTTGCTTCTCACTCAGGGCTGTTTACGCTAATTAATAATTTACCTCCAGAAATAAAGGTAGGAGAGCTGTCACTTGGGATGTACCTTTTCAAAAGCTACACATTTGTACCTAAAGGCTCTATATTAGTTAGGGTGGGCAATATGGCAAAAAAATAAATAAATCACAATTCACGAATTTATCATGATTCTTTCAAATGTTTTGTTGTTTTATTAACATCAAATGGATACTAATACATTAATACCGATTAGGGAATTCATCACAGTGAGCAAATATTAACAGAATACAAATTTTAGAGTGAATTATGAGTTATGGGGTGAATGACAAACACCAGCATGCCAAGTCTATAAGTCTGCTGCTGGCCCTTTAAGACCTGCACATCATGCATTAAATTTTCTATGAACTGTTTCCTTTTAGCTTAGACACAGTAACCAAATGTGTTTATATGTAAATCTTGTATGGTTTTGACAGTTTACAATCTTGTAATTTTGCACTGTTCGACAGGCTTTGTAGTAGCGGTAAGTGGTTGTAAACAATTTATTTGGGCTGAATTTAAATAAACAAATTAAATGTAGTGTTAATTTGTTTAAGTTGAACATTACATTTAATTTGTTTGTTGAAATTCAGCCCATATAAATTGTTTGCAACAATTTTGCAGACATCTTTTTTTTGTGACTTCAAAAAATAAATAAATAAATAAAATAAATAAAAAGAGCCACATTTGATGTTAATGTTTAACCGTCAAGGTTTTAAAACTAAATAAAGCTAATGTACTTTTGTCAATATAAATAAACGCTGTGACTGTAACTATGACTGAATTAATATTGGATGTGATTTTATGGCGTGTTGTAAAACAGCTATATTGAGACAAAGGTGCAGTGAGAATAATACTACGATATTCCTTAAAAAGCAGATTGTGGAGACCGTTTAATTCTAATATTAGTAGATAAAAAGTACAAAAGGTTTACCTCTTGGAATTTTTAGGTACTCGTATGTACTTTTAAAAGTACCAATAAATAATCTTTTGGTACAAATGTGTACCTTTTGAAAATGTCCCACGCCAGTTATATTCCTTGACTTTAATAAAATCTAAAAATTCCCTGACTTTCATTGTCTGAAATGGACCTTTTAAAACCCCATGATATTCCAGAAAGTCCGTGACTCTTTGGAACCCTACATACTGTACCAAACAGGTGCCTTGACTTACCAAGTTGTTACTGACTTTGATGGGCTCTTTAAACACAGTCCAAATGACAGCTTCATTGCAGGATGGTGTGGTCAGAGAGCCTTGGTAGCGGTAATATTTAGTCTTGTTCACCCCTTCAAGCAGACTGTTCATTGTGGTTTGATTCATAATGTCTACGGTTGCATTACCTACACATATAAAAAGTTAAGAGAGTGTAAGGAAGATATTTACTCAACTTTTTTTACTAGTTTAGAGAGATTAACGAACCCTATCAACATTTATATTTGCATAAAAAAGACATTTAATACATTTGATAAAAATGTTTACAGTTTAACTCAAAATGTAAAAAAAGAAATAAAATAAAAAACATTTCATTGCTTTTCCAAAAGTTTCCAAAATAATCCCTTTCTTCTGCACTCTCAGAACTAAAGGTACGTGTGCTGTCACCTTTTCAAAAGATACATATTTGTAACTAAAGAGTCCACAGCAGTACCTCAAAGGTCCATATTAGTACCCAAATGAACCTAAAATGTACCTTTGAGGTACCATTATGGACCCTTCAGGTACAAGTATGTAACTTTTGAAAAGGTGACAGCACCCATACCTTTATTTATAAGAGAAATTAAAAAAAAGAAGAGAGAAAACAAAAAGACATTTATCCATGTGTTTGTCTGCATAATGTTGTATTGGATGGCACTGATTTTCTGTCTTTGTCAAAACAAAAATTCAACATCAAATAAAATTTAAGAATGATTTTTGCTATATACTTTAAAAATATTTTACTGTGGACATCATTTTTGACCAATTTATTCAAGTATCCAATCAATTTACAGATGACAAATAAAAATCCCCACCCTCATTATTTTCTCCCTTTCTTCTCTTGACTCTGACATATGTCACAATAACCAAAATATGACTACTATTTCATGCTGACTATATCTTGAAATATCTTCTTTTGTATTTCAGAGAAAAAAAAAGATTTGGAACAATATGAAGGTGAATAATGATTAAAAACGTTTTAGAGGGAATTAAAGCGAATTTACAGATTTACTCGCCCTCAGACCATTGAGGATGTAGGTGCCTTTTATTCAGTAGAACAGTAAAGAAGATTTTGTTTTGCTAAATGACTAAATTTTTTATAAATGAACTTGTGTCTGACAAAGACCTTCATAAATGTCAATTCATCAATTTATTGCACAGAGCAATTGTTGCACATCATAAGTGCACATCATAAGCCTCAGTGTATCATCAGGACCCACAGGGATTAATTTAGTTTTTATGTGTTTTTTGTTTGTTTTTTTATCTAAAAAACGGGTGACCATTGACTTGCATTATATGAATCCCCAAGGACAACGGATTCAGCTAAAAATCTTCTTTAATTTTGATAAAGATTCTTTGTTCTCAAGTGTGAAGCAGTTTGTATTATTCTCTAAAGTACGCAGTGAACATGAGCCAGGCTAAAACAGGGTTTGTGTAAGATGAGCAGCCTGTAGAAGAGCAGGAGCAACTATGAGAAGCTAGAGAATACCTGAATATGTAAAATAACTGAATATGTAAAGCACTGATTATATATGTTAAATACTCATATGAAACTGTATATGTGTCAGAAGTATTCAGGAGAGTGAGTAACATATTATCAAGTTAATATACCATCATAACAATGTATGTAAACCATTATAACATACTAGAATTTAACAAAGGGAACACTGTGTAAGCCTTAACCTTAGCCAGATGGCTGAGAGCCAAGAATAACATGACCACCTAAACATATACATGACCTTTCAGTAAAGACTTCCTAAGATGGTCACAGGAACACAGAGGTGTATGACGAAAATCTGTATAAAAGCAGGATGATGGAGACAAAACACTTCAGATTGTCTAGAGGAGACTTCGGGTTGTCCTGAAGGGCTGTTTTCAGACATCTCGGCTTTATTATGTGAATAAAGTCTATTTTCTGGTATCCAAAACCTCAAGTCTGATAGTGTCTAATTGATGAGAAGGTCGGCAACTACGACAATTTCTACTGAATGAAAAAAGTCACAAATTCATCACTGCAAATCTTACTTAGATTTTTTTGGTCTTGTTTCTAGTCCAAATATCTAAACATTCTTACATCAAGAAGCATTTTCTAGACAAGCAAAAAATTCTGTCTTGTTTTAGAAATAAGCCAAAATGAAGTGAGTTTTTCCTTAAATCAAGCAAAATAATCTGCCAATGGCGTAAGCAAAATAATCTCAAATGTCAAAAGGAAAAACTAGATTATTTTGCTTAGCCCATTGGCAAATTATTTTACTTGTTTTGTTGAAAAACTCATTTAATTTTGACATATTATGTTTTACTTGTCTAGAAAATGCTTTCTAAATTGTGAAAAATGTGAATCTTTAGATATTTGGACTAGAAACAAGACAGACAAAAAAATTAAGAAAAGCTTTTTTTTTTTTTTTTGCAGTGAATGGCTTGAGGATGAGTAAATTAACTGTACATTTTTATTTTTGACTAAACTATCCCTTTAAGCAACCGCTCACAAAACTGATGATCGTCTCTCCAAAACATCTGACACAAAATGTGTTACCTGAATAAGGAATTTTTGTCAGAAAGGATGTTAGGACGTCCCAACTGTTTGTTTTGTTTGCTTCATCGGTTCCCTGTTGGTCAATACACATGAATCCACTTTATAGGTCTGCACTTTCATCTATAATTAGTTTAAATAAATAATGTGTATAATAGATCACCTCAATGAAAAAAGCCAAAACGGCCAGCGCTGAGCTGTCATGAGCAGCTAGAGCAGCAGAAAGATTCCCGTTGTATTTTGAATGGAGATTCACAATGTGCAGCTGCAAGACACACACATACACACATATACAGTGAATCTCAGGCAGTTGTGTTAGGATATATGTAAAACAACGCAGTGTGTTTACAGGGAAAATGAATCCACCCATACCTCCATTGCATACTGTTTGCCATCCACAGTGTGTTCTGATCCAGGCAAGGAGCTGCCGCTGCCCCAGTGAAGATGAAACTGTTTAGAAACGTAGAGACCTGGAAGATCGCCTCCTTGTACTGACATTATTTTTTCATCCAAGGTGACGACCACTGTGAAGGGGATAATAAACATTAATGTTGACCATCACTGATGTCTGACTAGGTCTGCACAATATATCATTTCAGCATCGACATTTCAATGTGCACATCTGCAATAGTCATATTGCAAGATATGCAATATTGAGTCTGGATTATGACCAGGAGCCACAGAATTGTATGCAAATTACTGTATTTATACAGAATTTACACGGTTTACGCAAAATAAAAAAAATTTTTCCTTGGAATTATATTAATTACATTTCTAAGCATCAACAAGATTATTTTACTATGCCCCACTGACTGACAATTTTGCTTGTTTTAATGAAAAACTCTTAATTTTGACTTATTTCTTCTGAAGATGAAAACAAAACAATTTTACTTCCTCTAAGAATCTTTGGATATGTGGACTAGAAATGAGACAAAGCAAACTAAGAAAAGCATTTTTTGCCTTGTGATTATTCAATTTCTGTACCTGAATACTGTTAGACTCCCCAGAAAACCTTCAAATAATGCTATTGAAACTATCTTGTGAAACTGTATTCATAATTTCATAAAATATCAGATTTTCCAATATCGTGCAGCCCTAGACTCTACTACCCCTTTACCTTGTCCACGACATGTCAAAGGGTTAGTTCACCCAAAAAATTATATTCTGTTATTAATTATTCACCTTTATGTTGCTCCAAGACCTTCATTTATCTTCAGAACACAAATTAAGTTATTATGGATGTAATCCAAGAGCTCTCTCATCTTCCAAGTCCAGAAAAGGAACCAAAACCATTGTCAAAACTGTTCAACTGTAGTCAAAACTTTGTGCCAAAAAAAGTGTAAATTCCACTTTGTTTTCCAGTGTTGACTCTACTGGCAATAGGTCATACTGCCCATAGTAAATGCACACCCTGACCTGACATGGAAAACAAAGGCAAACAAATTCTTTTTTACAGTTTCTTGGCACTTCGTATGATTACAGTTGAACCACTGAAGTCACATGAAATGTTTTGACAATGTCTTTGGCCCCTTTTCTGGACGTCTCGGGACCGGTGCTGTTTATGAAGGGCAAGAGAGCTCTCAAATTTCTAAAATATCTTACTTTGTGTTTCGAAGATGAACAAAGATCTTGGGGGATTGGAACGATATAAAGGTGAGTAATAACAGAACTTTGGGGTGAACTAACCCTTCAATTTAATTATTAATATGGGTAGAAACAAAAAGAGGCATAACATAGCTTTCATTCTTCTGTTGCCTACATCTCTGCGCTTTTGTAAAATCAGTTTCTGATACTTCTCATGTTACCGTCCCATAAGGGTGAATTGCTTTTGTAGCAATTATTGCTTATTTGCAAGTCACTACTTTTAGCTACCACATTTCATCAAAACAAAATGAAGAAACAATAGTTTTCCCAGTGTGCATTGCCCCTTACC